>PVLC010002542.1:66490-113071 GCA_004027655.1 Graphiurus murinus
TTTGAATTTTTTTTTTTTTTTTTTTTTTTTTTTTGCGGTACTGGGGATTGAACTCAGGGGCGTTCTACCTCTGAGCTATACCCCCAAGCCCTATTTTTTATTCTTTATTTTGAAACCGAGTCTCACTAAGTTGCGGAGTGCCTCACTAGGTAGCTGAGGCTGGCCGCGAACCCGGATTCTCCGGTCTCAGCCTCCCGAATGCTGGGATTACAAGTGTGTGCCACCACGCCCGGCTTATCTTGGAACATTTTTATTTCTCCATTAATTTTGAATGATATTTTTGCTGGATATATAAATCTTGTTGGACATTGTTTTCTTCCAGGGTCTGGAGTACTTCATACCAGTCCCTCCTGACATTCAGGTCGTGGGTTGTGAAATCTGGAGTGATTTTTATTGTTTTGCCCTTGAATGTCACCCATTCTTTTGTTCTCACTGCTTTTAAGATTCTTTCCTTGGCTTCTCTGTTAGTCATTTTGATTATTATGTGGTATGGGAAGGTCCTTCTTTGATCTTGTCTTAAAGGTATTCTGTATGTCTCCTGCATGTGGATATCCAAGTCTTTTTCTGTTTGGAAAATTCTCTGAAATTATTTATTTGAAGAAGCTTCTGATACACTTGGTCTGTGCTTCTAGATCTTATTCAATGCGTTTTATCCATAAGTTTGGACACTTAGTATTGTTCCATATTTGTTGGATGTATAGGTTATGTTGTTGTAAATTCTTCTGTATATTGTTGACTGTGTTTTCATTTTTCAATGAACTGTCTAACAAGAGTGATACCCTGTTTTCCATGTGGTCTAGCCTTCCAGAGTTCGTTTCTATTGCTGTCTTCAATTCATTTATTGACTTCTTCATTTCATTCGAAGCCTCTTTCTTTCTTTTTTTTTTTCTTAAAGATTCAATTTCCTCTATTTTCTGTACACTTTCTTTGAGGCTTTTCATCATCTTGAAGATCAAAATTTGGAATTCTCTTTCCTGTATTTCTTGCAGATTAGTATTTGTGATCTCGATTGTTGTTGAGTTCTGGGAGTTTATTTTTTCCTCTCTATTCTTTGTTCTAATATTTTCAGAGCTCTCAGGTTTGTGTTTCTGTTGTTTTGGCATCTTGCTCTTTATATGTGAGTCCTGTGTTTATTTGTTATCCCTTTATAATAAGGTCTATGCTGGGAGTATATCTTCACCTCTACCAGCCTGACTCAGATATTCAAAGTTTTGAGTTTGTCCCCCAGAGCCTCTTTAACTATACATAATTCTTAGTTCAAGAAAGCAGGAGTCTTTGATTGGTTACAGTCCACTGTGTTATCCTGGGCCACATGGCCCAATACTATGATGTTCTATTCAGAACCTGTAGCCTGCTGGTTGGGACTTAATGCACCTCAGAGACTGCTGTTGCTCTGCTGATTGTGAGCCTGTAATACTGCACAGTGCTAACCTCTGGCCTCTGTGACCTGTGGGCTTAGGCTCCACAAAACTGGCAATTGCTATTTCCAAATTTATGGCCTAGCTCATTGAGCTTTGATGGCCCCTGGGACACCACTCCAGATCTGCTTGTTATGGTCATGTGAGGTACTTTCAGTCACTAGCATACATGCATGCCCAGTATAAACTCTGCTGGGGGAGGGAGTTTTGAATTTCCAGCCTGTGGCTGGGATCAAGTGATACCCTGCAGGGCTCCTGGACTCTTGGTTCAGTCTGCTCCAGATGGCACTGCTGCTGCTCTCTTCCCTAGGCCCAAGGTCTGGCAAGGAGAGATTTCACAGTTTCAGGCCAGGGACTTGGGTAGCTGTGTTCCTTAGCCGCAAGGACACCACTCCTATCTGGGATGCTGCACTCCTGGGGGCCATTGCTGGCCTCTGCTGTTTGTGCTGTTGCATGTAGTGCCCAAACATGGCCAGGCACAAGTTCATTGCTTTCAGGGCCTCAACTTGGTAGGTTGAGCCAGTTTTCCCAGATACCAGGAAACAATGTCCTAAGGCAATCTCTAGGGACCCTACAAGGGCTCCTCAAACTGCTGACTGCACTTCCCTCTTGCCTGCCTCTAGGGGCTATCTTCTGAATCATGTTTCTGCTGTGTCCTATAGTAGTCTCCACCCCAACCTTTGCAGGAGTGATTTGCAGAGTCTCAGGCCCCCACAAGTCTATTTCTCTGCCACACAAGTCTCTGTGTCAGGGCATGGTTGTTTCCTACTGGAATGGCTGGTTAACTTATCCTGATGGGTGCTCCAGATCCCTGCCAGAAGAGATGGGATCAGCTACAGCCATGGTATCTAGATCCAGCTGGGTCCCTGTCGAGCATGAAGCAAAATTCTGACTGCTTTTACTGATGGTCTGTAGTCACTGACCTCACAACAATCCACAGTTTCTTCCTGGAGGTCTCTGGACGCCATGGTTCCAGCAGCCGCCAGCTCCAGCACCAGCAGGCTCCATTTCCCAGGTGGGAGGCTTGGAGAGCTTATATAGTCCTCTGCTCTTTTTTCTAGTTCTGGTTCTGCCACTTTTCAACTTTCTTTTTTTATTGTGTTTTTTGCTGCTTTTCCGCAGAAGTCATTGGCTTCTTTGCTGGAAGTCTCTGGAGGCCGCAGTGCTGGCAGTCCTGGCAAGGTTAGGCAAGCTGGCACCACCCCTCCCCCCAGCCCCAGTTGTTCCTCAAGGGAGGCATGTGGGGCATTTTGCTGTTCTCTGTTCTGTCTTCTGGCTTTGTTTCTGCCGCCTTTCAACTTTTTGTTGTTTGTTCACTTTTTTGCTGCTTTTTTTCTCTTATCAAGATGCGATCTTCTTGGCAATTCAGGTTTGAATTGTCTGTGTGACTGAGATATGCTACTTCCCTCAGCCACCATCTTCTCCGAAGCCTACTGATTTTTTTTTTTTTTTTTTTTTTAGGTAAATAATGAATAGCTGTGTCATGTGATTATTCCATTGCTAGTATTTTGAGAAACCTATGCATATGGATTTCCATAGTGGCTATACTAATTTACATTCCTACCCACAGTGTATAAGAGTCCTCTTTTCTTTTCATCCTTTTCAGCATATATTGTTATTTGTATTTTTGTTGATTGTCATTCTGATTAGAGATAGAATCTCAGTATAGTTTTGATTTGTATTTCCTTGATGGCTAAACATGTTGGACATTTTTTTCCATGTGTTTGTTGACCATTCATGCTTTTTTTTTTTTTTGAGAAGTTTCATTTTATTTTATTCAACAATTTATTCTAGATTCTAATTCTCTGTCAGAAGAATAGTTGGCAAAGATTTTCTTCCATTTTTTAGGTTCTCTTTCTGCATGAGCTTAAGTGTTGCCTTTGCAGACACTTTTTAATTTTATATGATCCCATTTGTTGATTCTTGGTATAGTAGTTCTGTTGAAGAAGTTGCCACCTATGCCTATGTATTGTAGTATCTCCTTCATGTTCATTTCTAGCAGTTTCAAAATTTCTGGTCTAATTCCTTAGACTTTGATCCATTTTGAGTTTACTTTTGCACAGATATAAGAGCTCTAGGGATCTAGAAACAGGGATCTAGTGTCTTTGTTTTACATATGGATATCTAGTTTTCCCAGCAACATTTGTTTAATATGCTGTTTTTCTTCAACATAAGATTTTGGCACCTTTGTCAAGAATCAGATGACTATAGCCAATGAATTTGTTTCTACATCTTCTGTTCTATTGGTCTAAATTTCTATTTTTATGCCACTACCAAGCTATTTTTTTTATTATGTCTCTATGGCATAATTTGCCATATTGTGATGCCTCCATTCTTACTTCTTTTGCTCAGAACTGTTATGGTTATTTGTTATGTGTTATTTTGTTCATATACATTTTAGGATTTTCTTCTAGTTCCGAGAAGAATATCATTGGTATTTTGCTGGAGATTGCATTGAATCTTTAGATCATTTTTGGTAATATAGCCATTTTAACAATGTTATTTTTGTCTGTTCATGAATGTGAGAGGTCCTTCCATCTCTTGATGTCTTCTTTAATTTCTTTTTTCACCAATCTAATTTTCTTTGTATATATCTTTTACTCTTTGGTTACATTTTTTCCAGTGTGTTTTATTTTATTTTATTTTTTGAAGCTGTTGTGAATGGAATTAATTCTATCATTACTTTCTTAGCAGATTCATTATTGCTGTATAGAAAAGTTGATGATTGTTTATGTTGATTTTGTATTTTGTGATTTTGATGAATTCATTTATCAGTTCTAGAAGTCTTCTGGTGGAAGTTTTAGGATCTTCTAATTATAGGATATCTTCTGCAGTCAAGGACACTCTGACTATTTCCTTTCCTATTTATATCCCTTTTTATTTCTTTCTCTTTCCTAATTTTCTTCGCTAAATTTTCAAGTATTATATTGAGTAAAAGTAGTGAGAGTGGCATCTCTGTCCTTTTATCATTTTAGAGAAATGCTTTCAATTTTTCCCCATTTAGTATGATGTTGACTTTGGGTTTGTCATATAGCTTTTGTGATGTTGAAGTAAGTTTCCTTTGTTCTTAGTTCCTTCCAGATTTTTTTTTTAAATCATAAATAGGTGCTGGATTTTGCCAAATGCTTTTTTTTTTCCTTTTTTTTAATCTGTTGAGATGATCGTGTGATTTTTGTCCTTCTTTTTTTTTATGTGGTGTACTACATTTATTGATTCACATTTGTTGAACCACACTATCCCAGTAATGAAACTAACTTGATAATAGCATATAATATTTTAATGTGTTTTGAATATGATTTGCTAATATTTTATTAAGGATTTTTACATTTATATTCATTAAAGATATTGGTGTGTAATTCTCATTCTTTGATCTGTTCTTATTTATATGTCCTGGTGTTGGTAGTAGGGTGATATTGGCTTTGTATAATATAATTAGTAGTGCTTCCTCCCTTTCCATGTCAGAAAATAACTTAAGGAACATTGGCATTCATCCTTTAAAAGGTCTCATTGAATCAACATTTGTTGCTGTGAATCAACTTTTTTGCTTTCTGGCCTAAAATATGATCAATTTTGGAGAAAGTTCCATGAGCAACTAGAAAGAAAATGTGTTCACCTGTTGTTGGATGAAATGTTCTATAGATATCTGTCAAATCCATTTGATTAATAGTAAGTTTTAACTCTGTGGTATTTTTATATTATGACTGGATGACCTATCTATTATTGACAAAGGTAGCATAAAATCACCCAGTATTATTGTATTGGAGATTTCCTGAGCCTTTATATGAATTGGTGTTTGTTTTATGTAAATAGTTGCACCAAATTTTGGGAATAAATATTTACTATTGTCTCTTCTAACTAATTTTGTCTTCAAATTGTTTTGTTGAATATAAGCACATCTGCTTGATTTCAGATTCCATTTACATGGAATACTATTTTCCATCCTTTTACTTTCACTTTATTTGCCTCTAAGTGTGTTTCTTGCAGGCAAAATTTAATTTGGTCTTGTTTTTTTAATTCAGTCTGCCAGTCTATATTTTTTTAGAGAATTTAGACCATTTATATTTTGTATTATTGTAGAGACATCTGTCATTTGTCATTTTTATTTATTTCTAATATTTGGTTCAGTCCTGGTTCTGATTCTTCTAATGGGATTTATTTCATGAGCTCTCTTGGTCATTTTTATCTTCTGTGTGTAGGATTCCTTTCAGTATCTTCTGCAATGTTGGCTTAGTTGCCACGAATTCTTTTAGTTTATGCTTATCCTCCATTTTTTTTTTTAATTTCTTCTTTGACTCTGAAGGATAGCTTTGCTGGATATAGAAATCTTTTGTTTGGCAGTTATTTTCTTTTAGAGCTTAAAATGCATCCTTCTAAGTGCTAAGGGTTAATTCTTAGACATCTGCCACTCTTCCGATTGCCTTTCCTTTACATAGGACTTGCCATTTTTTTTTTTCTTGCAACTTTAAATTGCTTCCTTTGTTCTGAGTTTTGTGCATTTTCATTACAATATGTCATGGAGAAGTTTTTTCTGGTCTTATTTATTTGAATTTCTAAATACCTCTAGTATCTGAATGTCAATCTCATTCTGATGGCTTGGAGAGTTTTCTCTTCTATCACTGAATTAGTTACCAACACTATTAGCCCATATTTCTGTTCCTTACTCAATGCCTATTAACCTTACATTTTGTTTCTTAATGTTGTCCCAGAGTTCTTGTATATTCTGGTCATAGTTTCTTTTTTTCTTTAATAATGTCTGATGTTGAAATCTGTCCACCTTGTCTTCAAGCTAGGAGATTATGTATTATACTTTATTTACATATTAGAAATACTTTCAAGTGAGTTTTTATTTGACTTATTGTGTTTTTTATTTCCAGGATTTCTTTTTTGGAATCTATCTTTATTGAAATGCTCTTTCATATCTTGCATGTTCTCCATTAGTTAATTCCTTAGATCTTCTTTTAATTTAGCAGTTATTTTCATAATCAACTTTTTGAATTTTTCAGCTGGCATTCATCCATTTTTATATCTGTGAATTCAGTTATTTGTGGGTTATAAACTTTTGGAGGTGTTTTGTTGGCTTTTTACCTCATGTTTTCAGAGATTTATGTTACTTTTACATCTGCTGTGACAGATTCCTCTTCTATTATGTGAAGGTCTTTTAGTAAGCAGTTGTATCTTTACAATATGCCCTCCTCTAGGAGTATATGATCAAAGTGTTAAGTTCAACCACCAGCACCATTTTGAGAGAATAGAATTTGTGGTAATTCTATGCAGTAACTAAGAGCAAACCATATGACAACATATATTTAAAAATATTACTAATGACCTCTACAACTATACTAACCAGTGACAAAAGTGAGTTTGAAATAATATAAAATAGAATGAAAAAGTTGAATATTAGCAATAGTATAATTAATACTTAAGTATAATGAAAGAAGGAAAAAAGAGAGGAGGAGCAGAAGATAAAATGAGGAGAGAGAAGCATGAAAGAAATGGAGATGGGAAAGAAGAAAAAAGATGTCAAGAAAAATCTAATTAATTGAAAATACATAAAATTATAACTATAAAAACGAATAATGAGGTAATACATAGCCAAACACTTTATACAAAACAGGTAATGCAACAATAATAAAAATATGTGATATTCTCCTTCCTGAGGTTTTTAAAATTTAATCCTTTAGCTATGAGGAGTTTGTGGGACACAACTTTTATACTATTTGTTTGTTTGTTTGTTTTCAACTCTGACCCAAATAGACCAAACTACTTAGGGGAGTCTATAGGCTGAACATTGTCCCTCCATGTCTGCCAGGAAGTATTGAGGAGGCTTTCTCTGTTTCAGAGCTGATTCACCCACAGTATCACTGTGTTTCTGTATCTGGGTTTGGGGATGTAGCTCTGGAAGTAGTTGCTGGCCAGCCCTCTCAACTCAGTAGCCTGTGGACGGATCTAGATTGTGTTGTACTTCTCAAGATTCTCAGTTTGTGTGCTGAAGGGAGAAGTCTGGGAAGTGCCTAAATCATATCAGCAGGTCCTTCAGCGACTTCTGGGCATGGGGGAGATGGCCTGACACACACTGGAATGTTGCATATAGCATATTTCCACCTGACTGAGACCTGACCCACTTCCACTCCCTGTCAGCCTTGCTCCTTATAACAGAATTCAGACTGCTAACTAAAAATGAAAGCACCCTTTATATTTCTCTGCTCAGCAGACCTGAAGACCAGCAGTCTCAGCTTCTGTCACCTCCCAGGGCTCTCCCCAAGTCTGGACCACAGTCTCATTTGTGCACCTATATTGACTATGGCTTGAGTACCATCCTGACCAGTAAGAAGTAAGGCATGAGTGGTCAGTAGATCTTGGGTACAGAAAAAGAAATAAAAATAAGAACAAGATGAAAAGAAAAACAGATAAAGAAAGAAGAAAAAAAAAGGAAAACTGCAAGGATTTCAAATCTCCCACATAGAAAGTTTAAGCAATGAGGATTTTTGAGCTGGTGCTGCTTCCTACTTTTAATAAATCGTTTCGGCATGTCAGGATTCCTTTCCATGATGGCTCACTTCACAGTATCTGAGCATTTTTTTCTGCTCAGATTTTAGTTTTGGTGGATAGCAGAATGTACTTTTCCTAGGCTGCTTGGAAAACTTTCTTTCAGTTTGCTAGAGGGGACTTTCACCTTGCCATCATAATACCACGTGTCTGGTATAGACAATTCATTTTATTCTTTTTTTCTGTTTTAAAAACTGATATTTATGATATATTTCCTGGTTTCCAGCTTTCAGAGTTGCCTTTTGGTGCTTCCCAAAGCCTGTCTACCTTATTATTCAGCCACAGAACTGATGCTTAGCTTCAATTTTGGAGAGCATCTACTATACAGTGGATTCCTCTAGCCTGCCATTTTCTTCTCTTCTCTATACTAGGTCTTTATATTCTTCTGTGCTGATATCTGATCAAAGACTGTTGTTGAAAAATCCAGAAAAAAATTTTAGTAATAATTATATCTAACAGTTTAAGTTTTTTTTTTTTGTTTTTTTTTTTGTTTTTTTTTTTTGCGTTACTGGGGATAGAACTCAGGGGCATTCTACTTCCGAGCTACACCCCCAGCCCTATTTTTTATTCTTTATTTTGAAACCGAGTCTCACTAAGTTGTGGAGTGCCTCACTAGGTAACTGAGGCTGGCCGTGAACCCGGATCCTCCGGTCTCAGCCTCCCGAATGTTAAGTTGTTTTATAAATGTAAAATGTACAGTTTCATACATGACTTTGAATGTTCATTTTTGTAATAGCTCTACTGAGTAGGCATTGTACATTTGCTTCGGACATTGGAAGTGAGGTTCAGTATGCATGGGTGGCAACACAGATTCATTAATGTATAGATATTATTTATCCTACATTCCACCTGGATAAATAAGTGATTCAGAGTATGAGTATGATGGATTTTTATTGTGGCCTTTGCCTATTTCCAAGTCTCATCCACCTAGTTATATTTTAGACAGAGTTAGGAACCAATAAACATCTACAACTAGGTGATCTCTGGATTTTTCCCTTGAATCTGTCTGTCTTCTTCAGCTACCACATCAGGTATTCTTCAAGTAATAAATTCCTACAGGTTTTCTTGTGAAATAACTCATACTAGAATTCAATGTACTACTTTTTTATATACCAAGAATTCCCCCAATATATAAAATCTTGATATTTTCAAAACTGTTAGGACATGTGTCAAAAGTGATTATAGTTTTTAAAGTTAAAAAGAGCATGTGAAAGAAAGGTATGTAAAACATGATTGTTCATCAATTCCAAGAATTATTTCTTTTACAGATGTCAATACAAAGTTAAGTGCTACAATAATGATAGTGTAGATTTTCTCATAATTACTATTCCTTGGCTGGCTTGGTATTAAAAAGTATGGTAGAAGGTAAGGAGAAGAAGGTTCACTGTGTAATATCATAATGCTTTTTTTTAACTCTAGAGAGGAAATCAGTTGGGGGTCTAATTGTCCCCAAACCAGGATTAATTTGGGAGCTTCTAACAGAAATGGTACTGTGAGTTGGGAGATATCAATTAGTCAATGTCTACTTCACAATGTATCCTGATGTAAATATCTTTCTTTTCTTATTAAATTAGCAAACATCCCAGCATCAATTATATTCAATAAATGAACATCATATGATCCTTGTCCTCAAGTAGCACACCCTCTATTAGGAGAAACAAATCACAACCAGACAGTTAAATCACAGTCAATAAAGCTGCAAGAGCAGGTGTAGCCAGTGCAAGCAAGAAGGTAGGGTTTCTTTTTTATTTCTTAACAGATTTCATAAAAACGTTAAAATTTTACACATTAGTGGGGTGTCATGTAATGTATAAATGCATTATACTATGTAATTTTACATCAGGTTGAACATACCTATCTCCTCAAGATTTTATCATTTCTTTATGGTAAAAAAAACTTTCAAAATCCTTTCTTCTTGGTTTTAGAAATATAGTACATTATTTTTTTTCTCAAGTTACCCTACTGTGCAATAGCACACCAGAACTTACTCCTATCTAACAGTAACTTAGTACCCATTAACCAAAATTTTCCATCCCTCCTACCCCCTATTCTTCCCAATCTCTGGTAACCACCATTCTTCTCTCAATTTACATAAAACCAACTTATTTTTAGATTCAATACATGGGCTAGATCTTGTAGTATTTGTCTTTCTATGTCTAGCTTATTTTACTTAACATAATCATCTCTAGTTTCATGCATGTTCGTGCAAATGACAGGATTTCATTCATTCATTTTATAGATAAATAGTATCCCATTATGTATATGTATATTTTGAAAAACTATAATACATTTTTCTATAAATGCTGTGCTAATTTACATTCCTACCAATAATGTGCAAGGGTTCTCTTTTCACCACATCTTCACTAGCACTTGTTATAGTTAGTCTTTTTGATAATAACCATTTTTATTGGAGTGAGATGATATGTCATTGTGTTTTTTTTATTTGAATTTCCATGAAGAATCATGATGTTGAACACTTTTTACATATGTGTCTAACGTATTTCATTTTGTTGTTTGTTTGTTTTGTTTTTTGAGAAGTGGCTGGTTCTTGCCCAGTTAAAAATCGTAGTATTTGTTTTTTGGCTAATGAAATTTCAGAGTTCCTTATATATTATGGATAAAAACCCTTCATCAGATGTATAGTATGCAAACATTTTCTTCTGTTCTTTAGATTGTCTGCACTCTGTTGATCTGTTTATTGTTTCTTTCTAGTACAGAGGCTTTTTAATATTATGTAATCTCAACTGTCTATTTTTGCTTTTGTTTCCAGCACTTTTGGGGCCTTATCCAAAAAGTCTTTGCTATTTCCAATATCTTTATGTATGTATTTCCTCTGTTTTTTAAAGTAGTTTCACAATATAAGGTCTTATATTTATATCTTCAATCCATTTTGGATTGATTTTTATGACTGGCATGAAGTGGGGTCTAGTTTCATTCTTCTGCATATGGCTATCTAATTTTTCCTGTGCCATTTTTTGAAAAGACTGTCCTTTCTCCAATGTGTGTTCTTAGAACCTTTGTAAAAATTCAGTTGGATATAGATGAATGAGTTCATGTTTCTGGCTGACATGATCTTATATACAGAAAACCTAAAAACTGCACTATAAAATTATTATAACTATTAAATAAATTCATTAAAATTACAGGACACAAAACCAGCATGCAAAAAACAGTAGCGTTGTTATATGCCAATATCTAATGATCTGAAATAATAGAATAGAGATAGAAATTAAGAAAGTAATTCCATTTATATAGCTACCAAAAGTACATGGGAATAAATTTAATGAAAGAGGTGAAAGATCTCTAAAATATAAATTATAAAACATTGATGAAAGAAATGAAGAGCACACACACCCCAAATGGAAAGATATTCCATATATTTATGAGTTGGAAGAATCAATATTTTTAAACATGTTAATACTGCTCAGAGTGATCTACAGATTCAGTGCATACCTATAAAAATACCAATGGCATTCTTCACAGAAATAGAAAAAAAATCCTAAAATGTATACAAAACCACACACACACACACTATTGAAAGCCATCTTGAGAAAAAAATGGAACCAAGCAGGAAACATTACACTACTTGACTTCAAAATATACTGCAAAACTGTAGTAGTCAAAATAGCATGACATTTTCATAAAAACAGATACACAGACCAACAGACCAATGGAACAGAAGAGAAAATATAGAAGGAATTAGCTATAATGTTCATGGATAAATTAGAGCACACAAGTAAGATAGATGAATCTAGAGAGTTATATAGAGAAGATCATCTAAGGCACAAACTGTCAGTATAAAAAAGCTTGACATTTGTCCCAAGGACAATAAGAAGCCATTTAAGGAACTTCATAATGGGGGAGGCATGGCCAGATTTGTGATTTAGAAAAAGTATGCTGGCTATGCTATGGGATGTGGGGACTGTTCACATGACTCATGGGTTTCCTGTTCAGGGAGTAGCTAGAAAAACATACAAACTCCTCTTCGGTCTTGTTTTCAAGCTGAATTTTTAACATAATTACACAAAAGTATCCTTGGCTCATTATGTTTTAATGCCATATATATGGCCCCCTTTTTTTTGTTCTTTATATCCTCAATATTACATTTCAAGGAAAATATCATTTCCCATCTTACCAATTAAATAAGAAAGATCTACTGAGGTTTAATAACTTACTCAGGTCACAGAGTAATGATAAAACTCAAGAATAAAATAGCATTTGACAGAATTCAGCACTCACTTATGATTAAAAACAAACTCTCAGCAAACTATGACAAGAGAGGAATTTCCTCAATAGAGAACATCCACCAAGAAAACCCCTATAACTAACAATTTAGTTAATTATAAAAAATAAACCTGGATGATTTGCCCTTATGATGAGAAACAAGGGAGGACATCCTGTCTCATCACTCATATTTAACATTGTAAGTAAAGGAAGTCCTAACTAGTGTGATAGGACCAGAAAAGGAATTAAAATACATATAATTTGGAAAGGAAGAAAAATCAAGTTGTCTACTAAAAATTAATAAAATATTTTACCAGGTAATTAAGGTGATATCAATTACAACTTAACTTCAAATATTGCTGTACTATTTACAACATGTTTTCATTGACACTATTTTATTTGAGCCATTGAATTATGACATAGATGTTTATTTCTCTTCCCTGAGGGAAGAGAAAGATTTCAATTTAATCCCATTTACAGTAGTAATGGATAAGACTAAGGGCTTTGGAATCAGGCAGATCTTATATGGAGCTCCATTCTGTTACAAGTTACATTACTTTGGGCATGTTACTAAGCCCCTATCCACATTTCCTCATCTATAAAAGGGAGACAGTAAGACCTATTTCAGAAAAATTATTTCAAGCAATAAATGATATTTCAATCCACACATTCACATACTAGCTTAAGGACTCTAGACAAGTTAATTATAACCTCTGGCTCTTGTTTCCTTAACTATGAGATGAGAATAATAGCCTACTTCTTGAATTTTATTGTTTTATGAGTCAACTAGAAAATATGTATAAAGCAGTCTTCATAAACAGTAAGCACTCAGTAACTGCCAGTAGTCACTGTGTAGGAGAAGGCTGGACATACACACAAATGGGTAGATTGTAGAGGACCATGAATCCCAGGCTGAGGTAGAGAAGAGATGGAAGGGTTAGAACCTTGCAAGGAAATTATTCCAATAAAATTTCTGTTGCTTCTATGTGCCAGGCCAGTATACATGGAGATAAAACAGCCATGTCATAAAACCTAGGAACAATTTAGGCCCCCAATTACAGATTCTTGCTTATAATTTCCCTTGAAGTTTTGTCCTCTCACTTTCCCCAAGCTGCTTATTCCAAGAAGGAAGAGGGAAGAAAGGAGGGACTTACGGAGGAAGGATAGACCAGGTACCCTTGGGGTATAAAGAGACAGTGCCAGCATTTGCTCTTGTTCAGGGTGTAGGATGTGGCCCTGATTTAGCATGATTGCTGCTGAAAATCCTTGGAGCCTGGCCAGCCTGTATCCTTCCTGGGGTTCTTATTTTGCAATCTGTTTGCAAATAGAAGTAATGTTGCCAATTCAACTGGGGCAGAAGATCCAGCAGGGATGATGATGGTAATAATTCTGCAGTGGCTAGGCACTGATGCCATCAGGGAACTTGAAGGGGGATGGGTATATTGCTTTGAACACCAATTCCCTCATGGCTTTAGGGTGATGGGTGGGACATTCAACCCATTCTCGTCCTGGGCCAACATTTGTTCCTTGGATTAAGGAAAGACTACTCTTGGCCAGCTATACAGACCCATTTGTTTGATCTGAGCAAACTGTCCCTGGCCTAGGTCAAACTCTTGCCAGGCAAGAAAGAGATAATGATAGATAGGAACCTGAGAGGAATTTACAGAACTGTGGGTTCTGCCAGCTCTGTGTTTTACTCTGGAGAGGGCTAGCTCAGGGTGCCAGGTTAGGCTGGCAAATTCAAAAGCAGACGTTCCTGCCTACACAGCAGTCTCCTGGCCGGAAGTTGGGGGTGGATCCAGATGGGAATCATATGCCTGTGCCATGTGTGTTTGCATTGGAGGGGAAAAGAATCTCATGGCTGGTAACTTTTTAGGCTCTGTAGAGAACTCACAGCATGAGGAGTGAGGAAGCTGCTGGTGTGATTCTATACTCTGAATTTTAGGAAACCTTAATAGCCACAGAACCTGAGTACTTGGACTGAACCCGGGTCTGCTATCTTATTGGATACCAGACTAGGAACCCTAGATCACTCAAAAAATTGACTTTTTCTTGCTTGTCACATAAGGAAACCTGTTCAGTCCCACTGTTTCATGCTTTTTAGGTCCAATCTTTCTTTTCCATCCCAGGATTCAAATTCAATGGATGTGTAAATGCCTACAGAATGCTAGACACCAAGTGCTACAGGCAGCAGGACAGATTATTGCCATTTTCCAGATAAAGAAACCAAGATTTGTAACATAGAAAATAAGAGGCAGAATCAGGATTCTGTCTTTCACAGTCCTGTCATCTTGTCCCTACCTCTCCAGAGTCAGGCCTTTCAACTCCCCTGGCATACTTTGCATTTTAGCAATGTTGATCCGCTTTTTAATTTTTAATATTCTATATTCTTTATTTAAACTGTGTCCTTTGTATATACATCTGTTTGTAGCTCTGTCCTCCTCCTGGGCCCCTTACCATATCTGGTTACCTGCCCTCCATCCATCTTTCGTTTTTTTTTTTTTTTTTTTTTGGCAGTACTGGGGATTGAACTCAGGGGCATTCTACCTCCAAGCTACATCCCCAGCCCTATTTTTTTTTATTCCTTATTTTGAAACAGGGTCTCACTAAGTTGCGGAGGGTCTCACTAGGTAGCTGAGGCTGGCTACGAACCCGGATCCTCTGGTCTCAGCCTCCTAAATTCTGGGATTACAAGCATGCGCCACCACCATCTTTCTTTTGGATAAATCCTGCTCATTCTTCAGATCTTAGCATACCTGTCACTGACTTCAGGGAACTTGTATCTGGCACAGAATATGAAGTCCATAAATGTTTTAAAATTAAATTAATGTAGTTTATTTATTTATTTTTACTGGTGCATTGTAATCATACATCATGATGAAGTTAGAGTCATAGAAACATACATGCACATAGCACTTGGTAAGCCTCTTCCCATCTCCCACCATCCCCATGCATGACATTGAGATTGGTGTTGATTTTTTTTTGTATGTACATCATATCTATTGAAGAGTTTCATTAATTGGGTTTCCATCCCCCTAACTACCTTTGTCTCTTAAACCCCCTCCATCACTCCACTAGGGTTTCTTCTCCTTTGTCTAGAGACCCTTTTGTATCCCAATCTATCCCTAGCATATGAGGGAAAATATCTGAAATTTCACTTTTTGTGACTGACTGATCTTACTTAGCATATTATTCTCCAGTTCCATCCATTTTCTTGCAAATGACATTTTATTCTTCTTTATGGCTGAATAGAATTCCACTGTGTGTATTCCATAATTTTGTAATCCATTCATATGTTGATGGATACCTTGGCTGTTTCCATATTTTGGCTATTATTAATTGTTCTGCTATAAACATACATATGCATGCTTTACTATGGTAGTCTGATTTCATTACCTTTGGGTAGATACTGAGGAGTAGTATAGCTGGGTCATATGGTACGTCCACTCCCATTTTTCTGAGGAACTTCCACACTAATTTCCAAAGTGGCTGTACTAATTTGCAATTCCAACAGAGTTCCTTCTTCCCCACATCCTCTCCAGCATTTATTGTTATTTGTGTTTTCAATGATTGCCATTGAATGTAGCTTCTTTTGTTCAAATGTGAGACAGTAGAACAGAAACTACTAGAGATCAGACAACAGTGAGGAAAGCAAGATGGTGGAGATCATAGTTTGGAAAAATTGAGTTACAGAGATGATCTGCCTTGGATTTTTATGGCATGCTTTTGACCTTGTACATAGGCAGGGAAGGAATCATTAAAAATGTTGACCAGCCAGGGTACCTACAATAAGAAATTGGATCTTTTACCCTAAGACCATATCTAAGGGATGGGAGTCTAATATACCACTTGGTTAAAAGGGCCGATCAGCCAGGCGTGGTGGCGCACGCTTGTAATCCCAGCATTCGGGAGGCTGAGACTGGAGGATCCGGGTTCGCGGCCAGCCTCAGCTATCTAGTGAGGCACTCTGCAACTTAGTGAGACTTGGTTTCAAAATAAAGAATAAAAAATAGGGCTGGGGGTATAGCTCGAAGGTAGAACGCCCCTGAGTTCAATACCCAGTACCACAAAAAAAAAAAAAAGGGCCGATCATCTTTAGCAAAAGAAATAACATATTTTTCTTGAATCTTTACCACATTTGTGACATTGACTGAGGTTGCTGTTGACAGTGTTGACACACAAGAGACTTTACCTCAACTAAGTGCATCTCCCAGGGACTTAATTCTTTACTTTTTGGCAGCTAGGTACCTATTTTTCCACTTTGATAAGCCCAGAGAACTCAATTCAATTTTTCTGAGGGTTTTATCCTCCTATCTATCCACTACAGGCAACTCACAGGGCCATGACCTTTTCACAGGGAAGTTGTTACATAAGAATATTTTCAAATCTCACAGAATCATCACAGACTGTCAGAACTATTAGAGGCCTTAGAAATAATTTAGACATACTCCTAATAATAGGAATGAAGCCATACAGAAAAGAAGTATTTAAATAACTAGGGTCACATGACTCAGGGACGTCTTCTGTGATCCCACAACCATTGTCATTACATTTGAGGATTGGGTACAGAGTTATGGTAGGACCTCTCAACTGCACATTTATTCTTGAATTTAGAAATATCACTGTCTTTAGTTATACAGACCCAAGTTTGAATACTTCCTCCATCTCTTTTTTTTTTTTTTTTTTTGTGGTACTGGGGATTGAACTCAGGGGCATTCTACCTCCAAGCTATACCCCGAGACCTATTTTTTGTTCTTTATTTTGAAACAGGGTCTCACTAAGTTGCGGAGTGCCTCACTAGGTAGCTGAAACTGACCATGAACCTGGATCCTCCGGTCTCAGCCTCCCAAATGCTGGGATTACAAGTGTGCGCCACCACGCCCAGCTCCTTCCTCCATCTCTATAAGCTTTGTGACCTCAGGAATGTGACAATATCTCTAAGCATATGTTCAACACTTTAATAGAAATATTGTAAAGAATTTACCTCAAGAATGCACAATTATTCTGGTACTTTTTATCACTCTTTGGACAAGATATGTTGTCAAAGAAATTTATCCTTGGGTGACGTGGACTTTGCTTACATAACTCCATTGGATCACTACTGGGGTTCCAAATGGCTGTGGTGGTTTGAACATTTCAGAGCATTAGAATTTTAGTAAAATGTGAGTGTATTGCCATGTGACAGTCTTTGAATTATTAAATTATTGCTAAACTTTCCTTGAGATCTGCCACCAAAACTGAGAAAGGTGTCCTGCAGAGTAAGGTCCACCAGGTAAAGACAAAGTGCATACTTGGGCATTTTCCATTGGAGTGTTATAGAAACTAGTTACATGCAATCTAGAAGCAGTGTTTCCTGGGATGATAGAATTAGTATTGGACTTAGCATTAGGAAATCTGGGTTCTACTCCCATCTTTTTCACTGACCAGATTGTCTGTTAGCCTTACTACCTACTTTGATTCTAGGTACTTCCTCCAAACCATGTTGTTTTCTATCTCTGTATCTATTTTCGCAGGTTTCTTTTGTCTGAAATGTTTTTGCATTATTTCAAATTCTTAACCTTTGCTTGGATATCTTATCTGCCCTTCAAGTCTTAGGTCAGGCAGAGCTTTCTGTAGAAAGGCATCCCTGATCTTCCAGGCTAGGATTGTCCTTATTTCTGTGATCCACAGACTTCACAACTTCCCTTTGCCCTATCTTGGTTGCCCTGTATTACAGACAACCATTTATGTCTACCTCTTCCCTAATCTACTGAAAGGCCTTTGACAGTAGAAGTACATACTGGTTTTATCATATCCTCAATATGTCCTCAAGGTAGGAACTAAACAAAGAGTATGATTTGTGTAGGAAGAAGGGATAAATCCAAGGAGACTAAGTGGTAAGAACAAAATCATGGGGGCTAGAATGAAAGAGAATGTTACATTTAATCAGTTAGTTTATTCATGGAACTACCCATTCATTCATTCACTTATTTTGCAAACATTCTAACAGGAGCCTATTAAATTCCAGGATACAAAAAAGAATAAAAAGAAGTCTTATTAAGAATTTTTCATTTGGGGCAAGGAGAAATGCATCCAAATAAATGTTTAATGATATAGCATGATGATTGCTGGGATAGGAATACAGGTTGCAGAGAGAGCATAGAGGAGGTACCTATGTAAGTGTAAGGGTTAAATAAAGCTTCTTGGAGGAAGTAACACCTCAGCTGAGTCTCAGAACATGCGTAGGAGTGAATCAGGCTGGCAGAGGAGGAAAAGCATTCTAGAGATATGTTGGGGCTGCTGGTGAGACAGGGCTAGCAGAAATAGAGAGCTTAGTCTGAAAGAGTAGGGCAACAGGGGATTGGAGAGATTGACTCCATGACATGGGATTCAAAACCATGTTTAGATGTGGAAAAGCACAAAATGACAATTGGGGAGATCTCGTAGGCATGCTATAGTTGGCAGAGGGAATTGGTTTGGAAACATCTAGCTAATGTTGAATTGATCCGTTCCTATAGTAGTCTCTCACTTTTCTTTAAGTAAAAATTTAGAGGAAAGTTTTTTCTTTAGGGAGAATTACTATGTTTTGGAAAGAAAATGACCTCAGTTTATTTCCTGTGACAAATTCTGCAAATGTATTTTTTTTTTTTTTTTGCGGGTCTGGGGATTGAACTCAGGGGCAGTCTACCTCCGAGCTACACCCCCAGCCCTATTTTTTATTCTTTATTTTGAAACTGAGTCTCACTAAGTTGCGGAGTGCCTCACTAGGTAGCTGAGGCTGGCCGCGAACCCGGATCCTCCGGTCTCAGCCTCCCGAATGCTGGGATTACAAGGGTGGGCCACCACGCCTGGCTTTGCAAATGTATTCTTTTTTTTTTTTTTTTTTTTTTTTTTTTTTTTTTTTTTTTTTTTTTTTGCGGTACTGGGGATTGAACTCAGGGGCATTCTACCTCCGAGCTACACCCCCAGCCCTATTTTTATTTTTTATTTTGAAACCGAGTCTCACTAAGTTGCGGAGTGCCTCACTAGGTAGCTGAGGCTGGCCACGAACCCGGATCCTCCGGTCTCAGCCTCCCGAATGCTGGGATTACAAGCGTGCGCCACCACGCCCGGCTGCAAATGTATTCTTAAAGTGCAACTCTAATAAGTGTTTTCATTTGCCCAGAGGAATTCATATAGATTCTTGAAGGTTCCAAATATTTTGGGTTATTGGGACAAGAGCCTTATAAAATCATCCTTACAATAAACATTTCAAAAATTATCTGGGGGGGATGAATAGTGATGATAATAATTGATAGAATTTAGTTATACTCAATTTATAGCCTTTCTATACTTTTGAGAGGTATGTAATATTAATATAAATTTTGTATGTATGGAAACAAGAACTCAAACACTCTAAATGACTTTTACAAAATCATGCAACTAACAATTGACATAGCCAGAACTAAAATACAAATTTTCATATTCTCAACTGTGATTTTTTACTATTTCATAAATTGAATGTCTCTAAACTTCAGAAACTCTGCTGTTGGCATTTCCATTCCTTTGAAGCTGTAGAGGGTGAAACATTCAGTTACATAATTTGACATTTAGATTTAGCTCTCCTCCAGAGCTGAAAAACCATATATTTGCCTACCAACTTGGCTTTTTAATATTTCAGCTTTAATTTTTTGTTGTTGTTGGCCCCTGTTGTAAAAATATGCTATTGCCCTAATTAAGACATGGGTTTACCTCTCACTACAGATATTTTCAAGAATACTGCAGACCATTCAATATAATGTATGGCATTTCAAATGCTTATCTTATTTAAGCTGCTATAACTATTTTTAGATATATGCTATATTATCTAAAGCTTTTAGTGCTGTTTTTAGTGTTGATCTACTGTTGTTAAGGAGGCATAGTAAAGGTTCTAATCAACTAGAAAAAGTTGGCAGTAGAATCACAGATTTTCAAACCTAAAAGAGAATTAGCAAATGTATATTTAAAATCTCCTCAGGGAATCATAAGTATTACTGGGAAAATTTGAGGAAACTTTTAAAACTGAAGACTACCATACACACAGTAAAATGCTCAAATTTTAAGTATATAGTTCAATAGATTTTTACAAATAAATATGCCAATGAAACCATGACCTTCATAAAAATATAGAACATTGCCAGTTACCCAGAAGACTCGCTGGTGTCTTCTACCAACCAAAGTCCTCCAAAGTAACAGATACTCTATCAACATGGTTAGTTTACTCATTCTAAAACTTCTTATAAATGGAATGCATACACGCACACGCACACACACACACACACACACACACACACACACACACACTTTTGTATATGGATTATTTCATTCAATAATATGTTGCCCATATTATTGTATTCAGTAATAACTGATTTTTCATATTTGACAGCATATATATATATGTGTATATATATATATATATATGTATATATATATATTTGATTTGCTGCAGGATTTGGTGTGCTTTTGGGGTCTGTATTCATGGAAGCATGGAAGACATTAGCCAGTCCTTGTTGTATCTTTACCAGATTTTGGTATCAAGGTTATATTGGCCTCATAAGATGATTTGGAGAGATTACCCTCTTTTTTTTTTCTTCTTTGAAAGAGGTTGTATAAGTCTTCCTAAAATAAATGAGTTATTTACATAGGTCTAAAGTATCTTTGAAAGGTCTTTAATTATGGATTTGTTTTCTTTATAGAAATATGTATTCTGATATACTTATTTTTCTCAAATTTTCTCCCCTTCTTCAATAGAATTATAAACCTTGCTCTTTTGCAATGCCTTCTCTTAAACAGAGTGTATTTGTCTACCCAATGATGTTGGTCTTGGACTTGTGACTTTCTTTACCCAATGGAATATTAGAATATGTGGCTCAAGAAAGCAATGAAAAGCAGATAACAGAAGAAATTAAACAAACCCACTAAAAATACTTATACTGAAAAAATATATGATAGAATAAACCCAACCCAGAAGTCTGGAGCCAACTCCAGCTGATCTCAGCCAACCTCAACATATCTGTAATCCATCTGCAGAATTATAATTAAGGTGGAAAACAGTGATGTTGATGACCCTGACCCTGTATAGGCTTAGGCTAATGTTCATTATTTACATCTTAGTTTTTAACAAAAAAAGTTTAAAAAATTAAATTAGGCTTAGGCTAATATGTGGAAGATTTCTGAATCCTTTACAATTAGGCATTTTTTAAATTGAGGCTTCATTACTTAGACATGATTGATTAATTATGGACCATTGATTATTAGCTCAACCTTCAGACCCTCTTCCATCCCTGGAGGTCATGGGGATGAACTGGAAGTTCCAAACCTCTAATGACTTGGTTGGATTACCTGGCAATCAGCCACCATTCCTGAGGCTATCTAGGAGTCCCCAGACATCAGTCATTTCATAAGTATATAAAATATGTTTATTTATTTGGAGATTCAAGTGTTTACAGAGTTGTGTGCAAGGAAATTAGAAGTGGAAACCAAATATATAATCACAGTATCTTACTACTACATACTAAGCATATTGCTGATATAACTGGCAGAATGGTCAAATCATGAAAGTCCCAATGTGTGCACATGAGAATCCTCACAATGGTCCTGACCCCTAACAAGCATGAAACTGAAAGCCAGCCGCCTTTCTTACTCTCTCAAATCATTTTTAGACCAGTTTGGGAGACTGCTCTCCCAACCTTGCCAGAAAGCCTCATTATGTGATTAGTAAATGTTTTCATGCCCTCTTTGTTAGTATGTGGTATCATTATTCTGTACATCTGAGGATTGAGCCCAGGGGTGCTCTACCTCGGAGTTACACTGGCTATCCCTATTTTTTCTATTTTCTTTTTTAATTATTTATCTTTTAATTTTTAAATTATTTTTTATTTTAGACTTTCACTAAGTTTCTGAGGCTAGTCTTGAACTTGTAGTCCTTCTGTCTCAGCCTCTCAAGTACCGGGATTATTGGCATGTGCACCATGCCCAGTTCTGAACCAATTTTTGTTTGGGAAAGTCCTTTCCATCTCTGGGGTTCACCAAGACAGAAAGATATTTGATCTTTTAGTTTTATGTATATTTACTAATCTATAAAATAAAAAATAATGTATACCTGTAAGAATTGTTTTAAAGTTTAGAAATGACATGCAGAGTAAAAGTGCCAACCATTTCTTTGAAAGTTTGTAGGAGTTCAACAAACTATATTTATGCCTTAAAACAGAAATTTATTTTGTTGTCTAGAGGCCAAAACCAGGGATCAAGAGCCATTCTTCCAGAGGCTCTACGGTAGAATCCATTGCTTGCCTCTTGCACTTTCTGGTGGCTGTCAGCATTTCTTGGCTTGCCGTATCAGCTCCATCTTCACATCACCTTCTCCTCTGAGCTTCTAAAGTAAGAATAATTTAAAGCCAAACAAGCTATGACATACTTTCCATGGAATCCCTTTCACTTTTATTATTTTACTTTCTTTGTAGTAATTATCACTACTGACATTCTGTTAAACATCTATTAACTAATTTGTCATTTGTCTCCCAAGCTAAAATGTAAACTACACAAAGGCAAGAACTGTGTATGTCTTGTTTATCTGTGTATCCCCAGCATATAAAACATTTTTGGTACATAGAGATAAAAAAATTTTATTAAACTAATAAAGACATTAACCAATCAGATATCTAGAGAATCTAGAATCTTCTTTTTAATTCTTGACCTGAATTCCTGCTACTTTATCCAAACTCTTCAGTCAATTAACCTGGACCTTAGTATCTACCTCTGGCCCTTGACCTTAGCAGTTGATGTTGATCTTTTTGGAATTTTTTGGGGGGGAGGGGGCTTCTTCCAAAGGCTTTTTATCAGCAATCTGACTCTCAGCCCTTTCTTATATCGCCCGAGGGACTCATTCTCTTGAACTCTTATTCTTTAGAATGTGATTTTGACTATGATCTCTTGACTGATATCTACCCAGTCCCCTCTGAGGAGGGTAGAGTGGGGATTAGCCAGTTATTTCCATTTTAAAAATGGGATAATAGAGGATCAGGGAGAGAAAATAATCTTTAGAAGATCAAATAACAAGTCAGTGGCAATAACCAGGAAGCGAACACAGATCCTTTCTTTCCCAGTCCAACTTTTTTCCTACTCTAACATCCCTTGAAATTTCACCTAAAGATAGGTATTTTCCCATAGTGCTTTCTCTTTCTGTTTCCCAAATCCACCAAATTGTTTTCAATAAAGCAAACATTGCTTTTTAGTACAAGTCAACCTTTTCCTAATTGATTTTTCTCATTTTTCAACAGATTTGTAATTGTCAATTTACTTGCTGACTTGAAGGCCCCACCTGGCTTTGTCATTCTAACCTTGGAGTAATTTAACTCTACTTTGTCAGACAGGTCCCTATGCTTGTATTATTCTCTCCTGGCATTGTCTTTTCAATCAATCAGTCATGAAAAATTCATGCCCAAGGTAAAGCCCTAGTGAACCACTCTGAGAAAAATGTGATTATCTTTAAACAAAGGGGAGATCTTAGTATTCTCTGAAATTCATAGGAGAGAACAGTGATTAAGAAGGCAATAGTTTATCTGCTCCTTGTAATATGTAAGATACTCCCCTTTTTTTCCTTTTGAATTGATCTATTATAGTTCTCAGATTACCAAAATTCCTATAATCCATCAAAGTAGATTCTAATAATTTGAAATTTATAAAACCTCAACCTGAGCTTTGGATTAATGGTGAAAAATATGTCAGCTAAACAGAGCAGAATGATGGTATAAATACAATTAGGATAATGTTATATCAACATTTTAGAACATGTTTATTTGATGTTGAAAATTATTAAATATTTTTGAATTATTTATTAGATTATCCTGTAATAGTGAAATGACTGATTACTTCCTCAGATGGACTGAATCTCAAACCTAGTTCTGGGGTAAACTATTATCTTAATTCAAAACTTGACCATTAAATATTGACCTAGTTATAACCCTGGTATTGGCTAGAGACTGAACTTAGATTTCTTATCTATCAATAGTTCATAAAAGAAATACACAGTATGGCTTATAATGTAGTGTTCCTTTTTTTTTTTTTTTTTTTTTTCGGTACTGGGCATTGAACTCAGGGGCATTCTATCTCCGAGCTATACTCCCAGCCCTATTTTTTATTCTTTATTTTGAAAAAGGGTCTCACTAAGTTGCAGAGTGCCTCACTAGGTAGCTGAGGCTGGCCTCAAACCCGGATCTTCCGGTCTCAGTCTCCCAAATGCTGGGATTACAAGTGTGCGCCACCACGCCCGGCCAGTGTTCCAATTTTTGAGTCAAATAAACCTGATTTGGGATCCTGGTTCTATCATCCATCAGCATTGTACCCTTGGACATCTTACTTATTTTTGTGAGTACTTCTATTTTCTCATCTATAAAATAAGAATATTAGCACTTTCCTCAGAATGTTGTTATGATTATTAAGTGAGATTTTGCAGGCAAAGGGCCTGGGGCATAGTACTTAATAAAACTAGAATTTAATTAAACTAGAACATATATCTCATAGCTGAAAGAACTCTCACAAGAGTAATTGCTTTAGCTAGCTAGCTGAAAATTTAACTTCTGACCTATTATAAATTATTATTATTTTTATTTTATGGATGAGTCAACTGAGGAAAAAAATGGACTAAAATTTACACAGAGAGTGAGTGGTGGATAAAAGGTTTGAACTCAGGTTTCGACTACCTAAGAACATAATCTTGTCTAAATTCCATATTCCAGGTAGGTCAAGAGAAAGAAATTGACATTGCTTTGTAATATATCTGTGTCACCACCCATGAATCTGCCCAAACTGCAAAATTCTTACAGATAAGACCTTATCTTTTTCCCTACTACCAAAGAATAGAGAAGAAAATTTAGAGGGGGGAAGTTTATAAAAATATGTTATTATGATCAAGTTCAAATGTTATTTTAAACAAATAAGCAGACTTAATATTTAAGGAAGAATGGGCTTATATAAAATTATAAAGAGAGTGAAAATATCAAGTAAATCAGGTCAATCCAAATATTGGACCTGTAATCTATAATCAGAAGAAGACGACTGTTCTTACTTTTTATTTCTTTCTCGTTTTTCTTTCTTTCTTTGGCTGTTTTTTTTTTTTTGTTGTTGTTGTTCTTTTTTTGGTATTATTTGAATACTGGTGTGTTAATTATTGTATCATTTGACTATTGCTAAATAACAAATCGCCCTTGAATTCAGTGGCTTAAGACAATAGTATTTATTAGTACTCCTGAGTCCAAGAGTTAGCTGGGTGGTTCTTCTGAATGGGTGATCAGCTCTGGATCAAGTAGGTAGTCTGCAAATCTTTCTGGGTTCTTTCATATATTTGGAAGTTAACTGACTATGAACTGATCTAAGGCCACTTTGCTGGGAACAACTTATCTTTCTTCAGTGTGGTCTTTCATTCTCTGTCAGCCTAGTCTGGATTTGATCAATTGCTGGTAGTAGGACTTCAAGAGAGAATTTCTTGAGGTCTTGAATCAGAACTGGTAAACCATCACATCCATCAATTTCTGTTGCCCAAAGCTGATCACAGGATTAGCCCAGATTCAAGGAACTCATCCTAATGTGGGGAATAGCAAAATCATAATGTAAAGAATATGGATACAGCATATACAAAATTGTGAACAATTTTCAATCTAACACATATGATTTGTATTCATTTGTTTAAAAAAAAAAGCAGGCTATCAAATGTCTCATCACAGACAGCTCTACTGGCATTAAACAATGTGAGTGATTCTGGAATCAAAATTATTCCTTATAATATTATAAAATGATAATACAAGAGAGTATAATTTCAAGCGTAATGTAGGCCAGAAGTGGATGGCACCATCATGAAGAGTTGTTAAGGTTTCCTCAAGGGAGGTCCTAAATGAAAAAAATAAAAAATAAAAAAAATGGAGAGATTTGGGTTTTGTCTGTTTGCAAATCCATGCATTCCTGTTTAAGAATTTCAAAGACACGAGAAAAAAAAAAATAGTCTCCTTCCCCTGTGCCTGACATAAGTGATTTAATGAGCATCTATGTATACCTATGGCTCTCTGTATATCCCATTAATTCTGTAACATCTTTGGGCAGGGTAAATGGAGTAGGTAAAGGTGGAGATTTATTCTCTGATGTGTTATAGGATAGGATTAGACCTATCCAGGCACTGCCTGACAGAGATCTACCACAGGACATATCACATACACAGGATAAGTAAAAAGAGAGTTTGGGCTGGTGTGGTGGCACACACTTGTAATCCTAATATTTGGGAGGCTGAGACCGGAGGATCCAGGTTTGAGGCCAGCCTCAGCTAATTAGTGAGGCTCCCCGCAACTTAGTGAGACCTGGTTTCAAAATAAAGAATGAAAAAACAGGACTGGGAATGTAGCTTGGAGGTAGAATGCCCCTGAGTTCCATCCCCAATACTGCAAAAAAAAAAAAAAAAAGAGAGAGAGAGAGAGAATTTAATGTTAGGAGCCTGACAGGCTGTCTCAGGCAAGAAAGCAGCAGCTAAGAGTTCTTTAGTATTTATAAGATTTCTCAGGTAGGAGTTCTATGGCAGGAAGTTTGTTAGGGGTGGGAGTTGACATTTGTGGACACAATGTAATTTTGGAGGGAGGGCAACATAATGTAATTTTGGGCAAGGGGTGGCTTGATATCCTGGGAAACCAAACCTAACCATTAACTATAGTATGTTGGGAAACTTAATCATGGTCAGGCTTAGCATGGTGGATGATTTCTAAGATGGCAGTACTAATGTCAATGTTCTCCCCCTTTTATTTTATTAGTTGGCTCTGTCAGGTAGGGAATGGGGTGGAGGTTATTCTTCTTGTAGCTTCTTCTAGCTGAGGAGGGGTGTCATATCATGTCTAGATATTGAAGGTCTGGGAGGGAATCTCTGGTGTAGGTAAGCAGGTGGGGGGGGTCTTGAGGTAATTTCTGGTATCTGCTCAGCATCATTTGATTGAATGTTTGGTTGGTGAAAATTTTTGCCTCTTCTAGGACAGCTTCCTGGAGACACTTGAAGAAACAAGGTGGAGGTAGATTTCAGAGGGTGAGAAATCAATGAAGGACCTCTGGAAATGGAGATCTTGAATTGTTTGAAATAGCATTTGAGAGTTGAGGGAGTGGGGGCTATGTGACAGTTGTTTCCACAGAACACAGAGAAACTGATAGGGTCTGAGGACCTGTGCGAGTGGCCGTGTAGTGATATAGTGAGGTGAAAGGTGAAGTTTTAATTGAGAGTTATGAATCCAGTGGGGGACTTCCTTAAATTTAGCTGCTGTGGGAGTAGTTGGAATGACCTTGTGGGGTCATGTCCATTTTGTGGACAACTGAGTAGAAGGGGAGTTAGAAGAGGGGTGGTACTAAATCTCCAATTTGGAAGGGAGAGGAGGTGTAATTGGTCAGAGCAGAGATATGGGCATCTGCATATTGCCACAGTACAGCTCTGAGGTGACTCAGGAGAGGGGATAATAAATGAGGAGGGAGGACCTGCCAGGTAGAGGATGAGGGAAGGTCTGCTAGTTTCTGGAACAGGAACTTGGTGTGTTGTTCTGGGTTCTTATTTTGTAAAATTGTTAAGCTTTATTGTGTAGCTGTACTTCTTTCAATAAAGAAAATAGGGTGGAGGATCTGGGGTAAAGGGGGGGGGCGAGGTGAAGTTTGGATAGAATGTCCCTATTGAGAAGAGGAACTGGACAGCTGGGCTTAACAAGAAATGAACGAGTGAAGGGATAATTTCATATTGAGCATGGAAGAGGACCTGCGGCTTGAGGTTGTGGAACATGGCCATCAACTCCCATAACAGTAACCTGAGATGGGAAGGTCAATCATTAAAGGAGGAAAGAACAGACCAGGTGGCCCCTGTATTAATAATGAAACTAAGAGACTTATCAGCAACCTGGAAAGTTACCCTTGGCTCTACTGGTGTGATAGCAATGAAACATTTGGGACCTAGGACACTGTTAATCTGATGTAAGGCTGAGCAAGTTGGCCACTTGAGAGGGGGCTCGGAAGACTGGCCTACCCTGATGTGACAGAGAGGGACAGTTGCTCTTACAAAGTCCCTTCTGCCCATATGTAGGACATGGACCCAGTTGAGGCCTTGGTGACAGGCAGGTTTGTGCCCAATGTCCAGTCTTACCCCACTTGAAACAGGCTCCTGGTGGTGCATGCTGATGGCTCCATTTGTCAGGTGTAGAGGGTAGCAGGATAGCTGCCAGGAGCTAGAAGTTTTGTTTAGTGTGAGTGGCCCTATTAGCCTGTTCTTGTTTCTCCTGATTGTTGAAGACCCTGAATATTGTGTTAATAAGATCCTGTTGGGGGATTGGGGGCCGTCCTCAAGCTGGTTGAGTATTTTTTAATATCTGGGGCCAACTAGGTAATAAAGTGGGAGTTTATTAGGAAGCGGCCCATATCAGAGGAAGGGTCAAGTTTGGTGAATTGTACCAGAGCCTTCATAAAGTGGGCATGCAATTTGGCTGGGTTTTCAGAGGGGTGTTGAGTAATTTCTCTCAGATTGTCAAAGTTAGTAACTTTGTGGGATGCAACCTTAAGACTGGCAAGGAGTAGCTGAGTTTTCATGTGGTTTTGGCAGCTCACCCTGGGGACTTGGCCTCAGAATTTGATATGTCCTGCTGGGCTTAGCCTGGGGGATGGCCATGGCCCAGACTAGGAATGTATTGTCAGACTGGTGTGTCTCATCTGCATATGCCTCATCTGCTGCCCAGACTTGCTCCCTGTAGTCAAGGGTTAAGACAGAGGTTAGAATGATATATAAGACATGCCAAGGGAGATCACAGGAGAAGGGAGTGGCTGGTGGTAAAGTGGGGTTTGGGGTATGATAAGAAGGTGGTACATTGGCTGAGTCAAAGGAAGAGAAGGAGGACTCAGAAGTCTGGGGTCTGAGTTTTTTGGAGGCAAGCATAAATTGTGCAGGGGAACAAGAGGTACAGAGAGAGGGTTTAGAGTGAAGATAGGACAGAGCCTGGATGTAGGGGAACTCCTTCTATTTTCCCCAGTGCTAATAAATGTTATTTAAGTCCCGAACAATGGTGGTATCAAAAGTGGCATTAACCGGCCATTTGGAGGCATTCTTTAGGCCATAAAGTGGCCACGCCTGGTTATAGAGAAAAATGAGCTTAGCCTGCTAAGGGTCCAGAATCAACTTAAGAGGGATAAGGTTGGCAAGCAGACATCCGAGGGGAGAATCGGAGGGGACATGTGACTGGGCTGTTCCATGGTGAGTGTGTTTGGAGTGATAGGATGTGGGTGTCCCCAGACCCTAAATCAAACTAATGAGTAGGGGAAGGGATGCAGAAAGGGGGTCATCACCCTAACCTTGCTTCATCCTGGGCAAGAGCCTGTAGGGGTCTTGGTGCCTGTTGGCAGGGCTTTCACAGACAGAGAAGGCAAGTGCTAAGGCCCTAGAAAGAGAGAGAACTCACCAAGGAAAGCCCAGGAGCACACTTACCCATGTAAAGAGTAGGCTGGTGTGTGGATGTGAAGAGTGCTTGGTAGAGGAAGGATTTCCCTGTGGCAGTTGTAAGCCTAGGAGCCAGGATCCCGAAGCAGCTCAGTTCCCCAAGGGGAGAGCAAGGTCAACAGGAGAGCCTGAATCTGAGTCATGGCACCAATCAAAGGGGTCTGGCACAGGACATACCATGTACACCAGGATGAGAAAAGAGAGAGTTTAATGGTAGTAACCTGATAGGCTGTCTCAGGCAGCGACTAAGAGTTCTTTAGCCGGGTAATTTATGAGATTTCTAAGGTGGGAGTTCTATGGCAGGAAAGTATGTTAGGGGCAGAGTTGACATTTGCGGACACAATGTAATTTTGGAGGGAGGGAAACAGAACGTAATTTCGAGTAAGGAGTGGCTTGGTCTTCTGGGAAATAAAACTTAATCATTAACCACAGTATGGCGGGAAACGAAGCTTAATCATTAACTACAGTATGTCAGAAAACTTAAGCATGGTCAGACTTAACATGGCTGATGATTTTTTTTTTTTTTTTTTTTTTGTGGTACTGGAGATTGAACTCAGGGGCGTTCTACCTCCGTGCTATACCCCCAGCCCTGTTTTTTATTCTTTATTTTGAAACTGAGTCTCACTAAGTTGCGGAGTGCCTCACTAGGTAGCTGAGGCTGGCTGCGAACCCGGATCCTCGGGTCTCAGCCTCCCGAATGCTGGGATTACAAGCGTGTGCCACCACGCCCGGCATGGCTGATGATTTTTAAGATGGCAGTGCTAATGTCAATAGTGCTTTTCTGTTTATTCTCCTTGACTTTGTCCTCACCTTGGAAAGGGAGAATAGGAAGTCAGTTTTAGTACTTACAGATTTACTTTCTTCACCTAAGCCTTTTCCCTCTCAGCATCTGGATTCAGTTGTCTGAAACATAGGTTTTGTTTAGTATATAATTTGTCCCCAGGCCTGCAAATAACTACATTGGAGTTACAAGAGTAATGAGGAACTTGGCCCTGCTGTCAGTTTATAGACCAGACACACAAACAACTAGGAAAGGAAATGCATCATGGTACTGAATCCAAAGCGACTTGATTCAGACTGCACCTTATCCTTTAGGAACTGGCACCACTTTAGGTAGATGTGATCACTCTCCTCTGTGCACTGCATACAAACCCCAAAGACTTTTGATATTCCTGTTTTTGCATTGAAGACATTGGATTTGCAGTCATTTCCTTACTTGTATAAATCTCTCCATAAGACTATGAGCTTCTTGAGAGTAGAGTTTACACTAACTCATTTGACTGTACAGCGACCAGTGTAAATCCTAGTACAGTTATTCAATGCAGTCTTAGACACTTTTTCTAAAATATAGATCAGATCTAAACCTTCTATCCCTACAGTTAAAACCCTTTCAATAATCGCTTCATAATGTTCAAAACATCTTACCATGACTCATATGTCTTTTAATGTCGCAGTCTCATCTTTCACCCTACCCAGCCTATGTATTCTTCTGGTTCTACCTAGAATTCTTTGTTCTAGCCACAGGAAAAAGCTAGACCAATCAGTCTTTGTTCTCATTGCTCCCTCTGGCTGGAATGTCTTTCATGTTTTCCCTTCTTTCAGGCCATGCCTTATTCTTCAGTAAAGATTCAGCTTTCCTTTCTTTATAGACTCTAACTCAAAATGTTATGGTGTGTGTGTGTGTGTGTGTGTGTGTGTGTGTGTGTGTGTGTGTGTTTTACATATTTATCTCCTAAACTTAAGGACAAAGGACCCTATTCCTATTTATTTCTATAATCTCAGCACATATGAGAGTAGGAATCCCATAACTTTGTTCAAAATAAATGATTAAATGAACATTTCATGAATTAGTAAATGAAATTAAAAAAAAATCCTGCAGGAAGTGGTAGCAGGTTGAGGAAAAGAGGCTTTTTTTGTGTATATGACTGTGTTTCCGGTGGGTATTTATTCTGAGTAGGGAGAAGTCAGTCTCCCTGAAAGGTCTTCCTTTTCTTCTGTCATTTTGCTAATGACCTTGTTTGATATGCTAAACTTCCCTTGATGAGAATGTTTTGCTTCATTCCCTTTCTACCCCTTTGGCTGCCTTCTCACAAGCTTTCAATGAGGGAGAAGAATCTTCTAATATGCAGTCTGCAAGCATTTCTTTATTATCTCAGTCAGACTGCAGGATCTGTGTGAAGATTTTGACAATTTCCAGGAACAAGACACAGGTGCAGCTGATTAACAAACTTGGTTGGTTCCCTGTGACTCCTCAACATCAGCTATAATAGAGAAGGATTCCTTTTTCACACAGTGATAATCATATCCTAGACTTAATTTTTTGGATATATTAGCAGGTGTACCTGGGCAGGACACACACACACACACACATACACATACACATACACATACGCATCCACACACACACATACACACACACACACACACACGTGTATATATGTGGTCTTGTTTCCTAAGCACGTTGTCTTAGCAATAACTCTATGAGATAGGTATGATTTCTCTGTGTACAGATGAGCAAAACAGGCTTAGAAAGATAATAAACACCTTTTCAAAGTCACACAGTGAGAGGTAGGCTCCATTCTTTTCTTCAGTGTAGACAATCAAGTTGGGTTAAAGTAAGCAGTATAAAATCACAGAATATGGCTCTAAAGTTAAGTAGCTGATTAGATGAACAAATACAGACCTAGATTTTAATCTCAACTCAGCCTCATATTATGTACATAACCTTGGATGTGGCATAACTAAAGGCAAATTTACCCTAAACCCCTGTCTAGTCCAGCCCAAGTCACACTAACCTGGCCACATGGTGGTCCATGGCTAGAACATGTGACCAGGAGTAGTTCAAATGGCTTTCCCCATGTGTTATGCTCCCCTATTGTGTGTATATTCTGTATTATAAGACTAGGTTAGTATTAAAGTGGATGTCTTAAAAGGAGCCACTGATATCATTAATATACAAACTACTCATGCCTAACCTAAGGTACCAAACTTATTTTTGAATTTAAATAAAACTAGTAATAGTCTAAAGCTAGGATGAATGATTTGAAAATTAGTAAGGAAAGAAGGAAAAACAAAATATTTTAAGGGGAAAGCAGTCTAAAAAAATTAAAACGATAGTAAGGAATCATAAACAAAATAAATAATGAAAAATATCCAATAAAAGACAAAAAGTCACTGGGTATGAATGAATCAATATGAAACTATAAAAAGAGATCATGGACTAGAGATTTGTCTTAATAGAAGTATATCATAAACATACAATTATGAAAGAAATGGTAGAATGTCCTCAGAATAGACATACAGATCTACAAAACTAAAATGGAAGCCCAGAAATAAACCTGAGCATATAAAAAGTTATTTTTGGAAAAGAATTTTAAATTAGAAAGGAAAGGAATGACTTATTCAATAAATTATGGTGGAGCAACTTGTTAACCATTTAAAAATATAGTATGCTGCAACTTCTTTTTTTGTACTAAAGTTACTAATGAATTAAAGGTAAACTTAAAATTTAAATAGGGAAATTTCAAATGCACATATAATAATATATAAAAGCACCTATTACTAAGATGAAGCACATGTTAATATTTTGCCATCCTTTAGATCTTGCTTTCTTAGTAACTTTAATAAATATAACATTTTAGGTATAGTAAATCCCTCTCTTCTTTTTTTTCCCTGAAAGTAACCACACTTCTGAAATTAGTGGGTATTAATTCTATGTATGATTTTATATTTTTATTGTAAAGATATTGCGTTGAAACTACACTATTGTTTTGTGTTATAGTGCTTGTCCTTTTCACTAAACATAGCTCTGGAGGTTTACCAGATGGAATATTGTTAACTGCCTCTTGAGTGCATTCATTTTAAATGCTAAGTAGTATTTTGTAGTACTAAAGCACCACAACTTATCCATTCTCCTGAGGTAAGTGGTTTTAGTTGTTTGTGTTGCTGTTACAAATGAATAGTGCTACAAGGAACATTCTTGTGTATGTCTCCTTATGCAATGTGCAGACTATATATAGAAGCTGAATTACAGGGTCATAGGGTATAAGCATCTTAATCTTCATTGTCAAGTTCTCTCTAAAGAGGCTATTCAATTTTACATGCTCACCAGCAATGTTCAAACTCACTAGTTCCCACATAATTACCAATATTTGATATTTTCAGATTTGCTAATTTTAAGAAGACATGTTTTTGCTTCTCTAGAAATTTACCCTTTTTCTCTAATTTTTCAAATTCCTTGGCATAATATCCATAGTATCTCTTTATTATATATACTTTCTTATAATGCTTATACTTGTGTTTCCTTTATTATTCCTGATTTGGATAAATTGTATCTTCTTAATATTTTTCAAATTACAGATTTATTGTTGAAACTTCTGTGTTGGTCTTGAATCCACTAACCTTCCTGGACACTGCACTGTAAATTTTTTCTTTAGTTTAGCTTTATTTCATATATAGAAAATTGTGTTATTTAGCTTAGGGGAAAAAATATTTATTTTGGCACTTGCCCTAATTTGCCAAATCAAATAATTGGAAAAAACCTTTGGAGAGAAGGAAAAAGGAATTTTATTGATATTTTAGTAAATAGGAAAATGTCAGTAAACATGGTGTTCATTAAGCAAGTTGAAATTTTCTGAGTCCTCTCCCAAAAGGAGTTTCTTTTTAAAGCTAGAACTTCAGGGTCATGCAAATGTGTTTATCAGAAAGAAAATACAATTTATGTTTGCATTTTCCTTGAAATGAGTTCAGTGGATCTGCTGACACTAGCTCTTCATTCCTGTGGTCAGTAAATTGATATGAACTTGTTAGTAACAGGGAGAGAAGGAGAAGGAAAAATAACGTGCCAGTTATAAAACAAGCCACTTGAAATGGGCCCCCTTTACAGTTTCAGGAGTTTTAGTCCATGGAGAGCTGGAGGTCGGGCAGAAGATCATAGTGGAAGGGTATGGCAGAGGAAAGCTGCTCAGCTCATGGCAGCCTGTACACAGAGAGAGGAGAGAGTGGGCCGGAGACAACATATACCCTTCAGCTAGGTCCCACCTCCTACAGCTTAAATTATTAGTTCCATCAAATGGATTAATCCACTGAAGAGGTTAGAGCCCTCATGATCCAATCATTTCCTAATAGCCCCTCATCTGAACACCCACCTGCATAGGGGACAAAACCTTCAACACATGAATCCTTGAAGGTGACTTCACATTCACACCATAACAATAAGCGTATCATCTGTATGTGAAGAGCTTTAACTCTTCTAAATCTTCATGTCTCTTATCTTTTCTTAGTGTACTGCAGTAGAACTTTCAGGATGATATATAATAGGAGCAATAATAATGACATTCGTTGTTTATCGAGGGTCTCTACTTTTTCATCTGGGGACCCTCTTATGCCCCATCTTCTCCCTAACATCCGCATATTAGGGAGAACATATGCTTCTTTACTCTTTGTGACTGGCTAATCTCACTTAACATAATGTTTTCCAGTTGCATCCATTTCCCTGCAAATAACATGATTTTGATTTAACTGAAGGGGATGGACGGGGGGTGAGTAGGGGGGGGCATCCTAAGGCACATGATGTACTTACACAATTATATCAAGGTCACTCACTGAACTGAACTTGAGAGAGAGGGAGGGCGAGGGAGTGGGGTGGGAATTGGGGAAAGGGTCAGATGAGAAATGGGGAAAGGGTCAGATGAGAAATGTGTGCACATTTGTCTTTATCAAGTTGTATCTAACAAAAATGTATATATACAAAGCACGAATTATTACAATAAAAAATTTAAAAAAAGAAAAAAAAATGACATTCTTGTTTCCCTACTTTAAAAGAATATTTTTATATTTCACCATTAAGTATGATTGTTGTGAATTTTTTAATAGATATTATAAGGTAAAGGAAGTTCTTTTTCTAGTTTGCTAAGAATTTTTAAAGATTTGAATGAGTATTAAATTTTATCATATGATTTTACTAAGTGTATTTGTTAATAATTAGTTTTTCTTGCTTAATCTGTTAATATGGTGACTTAACAACAATAGCTATTTATAATATTGAATCATTCTTCCATTCCTAGGAGAGATCTTATATCATGTTGGTATACTATGTTTTGTCTGTCTGTAAATTTACTGTTGGATTTGAATTGGTAATATTTACAATTTTTTAATCAACACGTGCAACTGACTCTAGGGTATAATTTTTCAATCTCTAGTTGTCCTTGTCTGTTGTTGATCAAGGTTATAGGAACCCCATGAAATTAGTTGAGTAAATTTCTATTTTTTCTTTTATTTCATTTAATTTAAGTATTTATGACATGATTTGGACTTGGCAGCACATGCCTATAATCCCAGTACTTGAGAGTCTAAGACATGCAGCTGGGCGGTTCAAAACTACTGTGTGGTAAATTAGCAAGATCTTGTTTCAAAAATAAATAAATAAATAAAATAAGACTGGGGGGTATAGCTTGGAGGTAGAACGTGCCTGATTCAATCCCCAGTACCCCCCCACACACACACAAGAAAAAAGAAAGAATACATGTACATAATTTAAAAATTCAAATACTAATATAAATTCCTTCCAAAACAGTTCCTCTAGTTATGCCCTCACTTTCAATTCTTCCTCAAGCAAGAATCTGCACATTTTTTTTTTGTAAATAGTAAGATAATAAATAACTTATGCTTTGTAGGCTATCAGGTCTCTGCCACAACTGCTAAACTCTGCTCTTATGTTGTCATGAAAGTGAATTCTTTTTTCTTAATCAGTTTAGAAAATGTTAATAGATAAATTAATCAATGTACAATTATTAGGATGACTAACATTTGGAATTATTACTACTGCCTGACTTTGGACTTTCCAGTGACAGGATTTTTTCTTTTTTATGCTGCCTCATCCTTCTACTGAATTGGCCATGTTTTCTTTGTTTTTTTCTTCTCTTTTATTCATTTGGAATTTATAAACCTTCTTTCTATTACTGTAGTGACAACCACCGACTTGTTATATGCTTATAATACATGGCAATGTCTGAAGTTAATTATCATTCCTGTCCTTGTTAGTATCCATTGAAGATCTTTTCAAAACCCTAAATCAGATCTAGCCTCCTTCCAACTCACTCAGTCCCAAATATTTCTGTTAGTGTTAATCAGTGGTTTAGTGTAAACTTCTCAACCTTTTACAAATTTATCATTTTAATAGTTTTATACAGCCAATTCTTATCTATGTATATTTCTTTGCTCACTGTTTGCTTCTTGCCACTCTTACCCTCTGTGTTCAATTTATTTCTTCCTTCAAAGTTCAACTGAAACTGCTAAACTTTATAGGTTTTGTTTGTTCAAGAAAGTATTTTTCCGAATTATTTCATGATGGCTATTTGAATGTTTTCTGGTCTTACGTTGCTGATGTTAAATCTACATAAATCAAAGTTCTGTTTCTTTGTAAGTTGGATGTGTTTTCTCTGGTTTGCTTTGAAAACATTCTCTTCATCTTTTCATCTTTGGTGTTCTCTAGTTTTATTCTGATGCATCTATATCTACATTTTTTTAAAATCCTGTTTTGGACTGACTTGTAATTCCTGAATCTGAATATTCATGTCTTTCATCAATTCTGGGAGTAGATTCAGCCGTTTTCTCTTTAGATCATGCTCCCCTCTCACAGTTCTTCTTGTCTCTTTTCAGATAACTTTTAATGAGACATATTTGGATTCCTATTTCTCTCCTCTTTGTCTCTTTGTCATATTTTTTTTTATCTTACAAGTTCTCTATGCTAAATTCTAGTTATTTCTTCAGATATCTCTGATAGTTTACTAATTCTCCCTCCAGTAACATTTGTTCTGCATTTTACAATGAGTGTTGGATTTTTAAATTCAATTACATCTTTTAAAGATAATGTTTTGTTCTGTTGTCATATGTTTGAAGTATTCTTTTAAATTATTAGTCATTTAAAAAACACTTTACAATTCATCAGATAGTTTTATGACCTGAAGGATTTTTTGTTTTTGTTTTTGTGGTAATGGGGATTGAACCCACAGGCATTCTACCTCTGAGCTACACCCCCAGCCCTATTTTTTATTCTTTGTTTTGAAATAGGGTCTCACTAAGTTGCGGAGGGCCTCACTAAGTAGCTGAGGCTGGTCATGAACCCAGATCCTTCTGTCTCAGCCTCCCAAATACTGGGATTCCTGAAGGTTTTTGAAGACCAATTCAGCTATTATTTTGCAGGTTGGATCTCACTCTAGGTGTGGACTGTTTCCTCAGGTGTTTTGTTTTTTGTGTAAAATTTAACCCCTTAATGACTTTATTTATGGAAATCTTGTATACCTAACCTGAAGATGTATAAATTCTAAGAAGTTTTGCCTGTAACTAAACTTAACTTAATTACTTGACATGGATTCAAAATAGTATTGTAATTAAAACCCAAACCCAGAAATGGTCTGCTGCATGTTTAGAAAATTATTTTTTTCTACCCCAAACTTAGGAATAGATAGGAATCTTTCTTTGTCATCTTCCACTGCTAGTCAGATTCAATGATTTCCTTCTAGAGCAAGTTTCACTACTGCCATATCATTTTTAAGGTCATAGCTGTATTAAGGAGTCTCACTTCAAGCACCCTTACTCAAATCCTTATCTGCTATTTTTGCATAGGTATTAATATCTAAGTTCTTTTATTTTTCTCGTGATGCTGAGGATTGAACCAGGGTCATTCTACCTCTGAGCTACACCCCAGCTCTCTTTTATTTTTGTTTACTCTGAAACTGAGTTTCACAAATTGCAGAGGGCCTTAGTAAGTTGTTGAGGCTGCCCATGAACCAGTGATCCTCCTGCCTCAACCTTGCTATCTCAACCTCTCAAGGGTGGGGATTACAGGCATGCATCACCACACTCAGCTAATATCTAAGTTCTTAGTTCCTTTACCTGCATTCTGCCTCCTTACGTTTTTTTCTGTCATCTGTGGGTTTCTCTGTATTTATTAGGAACTTTATATCAAAAAAGTGCTCTTACATGCTTCTATCATTTCTAGGAGTTTGTAGAATTTTATCCAGGGAAGTAGTACCTACACAATGCTTCCCATGTCCAGGCACACAGAGATCAGTTATTCAAAAATTTGGAGTAAGAGAGGAGACATTTGGAGAATGACCATATAAGGCCTGATAAAAAAAAAAATGCATACTTAAAAATAAAATATAAAATGTATATCGGGGATATCATGCAAAATTAAAATTTTAAAATATTCAAATTTTTAACTAAAAAACATGAGTTTATTTCCATGATCAATTTTACATGAGATTTTATTTGAAATAGATACATGCAATTCCTAATTAACACTTTTCAGTGATTATCACTTCAAAGCTATTATAGTCACTAGCAATGAGAACTGTTCATACAACCAAGTGATAAAAAGTTCAAAATCATTAAATATATGAACTATTTGAAATCACATTTTAAAGCACCTAATAGCTCTTTTCTTTCCTTTTATCCATAATTTCCATGTTGAAACATCTTATGAAAATTAAATGGCTTTAAAATCTAATCAAATGTTTGATAAAATGTTTTAAAATTATAAAATTTTTAAAGTAATGATGAAATTCTAATTTGTAGAATGTGCATGAATATTTAGAAAGGCTCATGCAACTAGCTTGGATAAGATTAAATAGTGAATTTACTCATCAAGATTGGACAGAAGTATTGGATACATGGTAAGACAGAGAATCAAGGCCACTGCCTGGCACTACACAAAGGCTCCTCACCAGACCCTATCCGCAGTGGACCACTCTTGTCCTGTGGCTGGACTACAGCTTGCTGTCTTCCGGTAGCACCATGAGCCTCTTGGTCAGAATGGTCTAGGTTAACCCACAGATCACGTTCACGGAGCTTTCATCTAAAGCACCATATTGCTGAAACAAGAGACTTAGCCTGGAAAATAAAAAGAAAATATCTGGGTTTACTGAAAACAGAGAATAAGCTCAATACATATTGAGCACCTATTTTGAGTTATGTATGTATACTTTGCCAGGTGATTTACTTCTATAATCTAGATTCTTATAACAATTTTGTTAGGATACTATTGTTACCCCAATTTTGGATGTAAATCATCAGTACCTGCAAGTGAAAAATTATCTTGCACAAACTTATAGAACTTGTGATTAGCTGGGTATAAATCCCAGGTATATCTCATTAGAAATTCCAGGATCTTATTTTCTTGATTCAACAGACTTGGTTCAAATTCTACCTCTGTTCCTTATTTGTTACATCATTTTAGTTTACTTAATATCAGTGTCTGTTATTGCACCTGTAAATAAGGGGTAAAAAATAGTTTTTGTTTCATAAAGTTCATTATATTATTTACAGGTGAAACAATAGGTAGAGGTGAAATAATATATACAGGCATATATAATTATATATGAGTTAATACATCAGATTTTAGAGTTTCCAACTGTCTGTAGTTTGTAGAATCTATCCAAGTGATTCTAATCTACAGCCATGTTATTCTAATATGAAAAACATTGAAATACCGTGAAAGAAGTGCTTAAATTGGGAGTTGGTACATAGTAAATTCTCAGAAGTTGTTGGTTATTATTACAGTTCTTGTTACCATTTCCTTATATATGTAATTTCTTGTGGTATATTTTGAGCAAATAACTGATTATTAAATGTAAAATACGGAAAGATGAGATTTCTTGCACTACTTCCAAATATATTAGATTTTCACCACCACATGACATCTTGCTAAAAGGCTAGAAAATATTTTTAAAACACAGGTCAGGGAGTGGTAAGTAATGATGTTACTCTTTGCAGGTAATGTCATAGAGAAAGTATGATCTTTATGGCAAGGATACCAAAGATTTAAGTCCTAGATATCCTAGTTAACAGTTTGAGGATTTGGGTAGGGCAAGCCATTTAGTTCTTATTAACTTCAATTTCCTCATTTTCTAAAATTGGGCTAAAATAAACAACTTTGCTTATGAGTGGAGTAGTTAAATGGTATATAATATTTAAAATACCTGAAACATTTTCTAGGCACATAACAGGATGTTAATTACCAATAAGTATTCCACTTTACTTCCCATTTCTTTATTCCAGCTCCACATATGTACATAATTTATTTATTAGTTTTTTTCCCTCTATTTATCAATAATCTAGATCCCAAAAGTACAGTATGACTTGCAGGTACACTGGAAATGATTCTGACACCTGGAATTTTATAAGCAAAAAGGAGGATTAAGCCCTGTAAAGTTCAAAGGCCGTTTGTCCCCTTGATATTGATTTTCTTAAATCAAACAGTAGCCAAGACCTTGAGAGTAGAATTGAACTGACAACCAGAAGGTGCAGGTTATTAATAATAGAACAGCTTTGGACATTCTTGATGACTTAATTTAATGATGGAAGGGAAGGGTGAAACTGAAATGCCTGGAGCCAGGGTCAATGGCTAGGTCTCTGAGGAGTAAAGAAAACACAAGTTATTCCTAGGAGCTTATTTCATGGAACAAAGCATTTTAAGACTGTCCTAAAGATGAGGCCAGGAGAGATGGTGTTGATTTTCTCCTCTTAACAAAACAAAAATTTAAAAGGATTAAAAAATTGTCATTGTTTCTTTTTTTGCCCTTCCTTAGGAAAAAATGTTACGGCATTTTAGAACCTTAGTAACTCAAGACTAAAAAATATGGTTATATTTTTGTTCCCTGGATTCAAATATTAATTTATCATCTATCAATTATTGCATGACTTTTAGCAAGTTAAGTAATCTTTCTGAGACTTAGTTTCCACATCTTCAAAATTATGTTAATAATTACTTATTATAGTTATGAGAATATTTAATATCAAAAAGTATATAAAACCCCTAGTACTGATACAATAAACAGTTGAATGAAATAATCCATGAATTTTGAGTCTTCCATCTCTTTCAGTGCCTCTGTATTGAAAGGATAGCCTATGGTAACCTGTGTGTGTGTGTGTGTGTGTGTGTGTGTGTGTGTGTGTGTGTGTGTGTGACTGGGTATTGAACACAGGGGCATTCTGCCTCTTAGTTACATCCCAGCTTATGATAGACACTTGAAATCTGTCCCCTTTATTTACTATTCTGGCTGCCCTAACTCTTGTTCCCATTTCTCTTTTGGGCTATTTCAGTGATCTTGGGTGTCTTTCAATTCTATTTATCTTCTCTTTCACAATCTCTCCTCCTCTCTTATAAAAAGTTTATTAAAGCAAAGGTCTTATCTCTTTTATCTATATTACCCTCCTGGAAAAGTGTTAGGCATTTAGAACATCCTACTCACCCATTTTAAGAATAAGATGCAGACAGAGGAAGGGATTTATCCAACCACCTACGGTTTTATAAATTCATTCTGAGATTTGGGTTGAGCTTCATATCCCTGACCCATAGCAAAGGATAACAAAGGGCCTGCAGAAAAAGCCATATATCTTTAGGTCTAGCCAAAGAGATTCCAAGTAGTTGGAGAATGTTTTAATTATAATTTTGTAGTCAGTTATTACCTTTAGTTTTGTTGAACTTAAAAAGTACTACCGTTACTCCTAATGATAATATTCATTTTCATGCAATTCTAGGTCAGCCTAAACAAGAGAGCACAATTAATAATAGTTAATAGTTAATTTATAGTATTCTCTATTAGCAAATGAGATTCCCAATACTGTATATACATTAACTTATTTAATTCCCATGAGAGCCGGGCGTGGTGGCGCAAGCTTGTAAAACCAGCATTCGGGAGGCTGAGACTGGAGGATCTGGGTTCGAGGCCAGCCTCAGCTACCTAGTGAGGCACTCCACAACTTAGCGAGACCCAGTTTCAAAATAAAGAATAAAAAATAGGGCTGGGGGTGTAGTTTGGAGGTAGAATGCCCCTGAGTTCGATCCCCAATACCGAAAAAAAAAAAAAATTCCATGAGAACCCTAGGAAGTAGGTACTGTTATTATTTTCATATTTTATATCAGGTCACTGACACACAGAGATGTAACTTAACACAGTCATACAACTCTAAAGTGATGAGTTGGGATTAAAATTCAGGCTTGTGAATTCCTGGGTTCTGAATCTAATTGATTGGAAATAAGTTGTGCTAATCCATACTTAATATGATCTGTAAACTGGTATGCTTAGCTGGCACAAACACATTCTAATCCAATGAGCACTATTTATCCTCACTGTGCTGTTGGCCACTAATCTATATGGCTTCCTTTAACCTTGCTTATTATTTTCTACCTTAATTATAAAGAAATGGCATGTCATATAGTATACCCTTCTGATGGACTTGTCTTTCTTTTTCAGAGGGTCATTTTCAACATTGTTAACTTCAGTAAAACCAAGAGTCTTTATAGAGATGGAATGGCTCCTATGGTGAAATCTACCAGCAGACCAAAATGGTAAGTGACCCACAGAATGGAATTCCTTTCTGGTTAGAAACTTGATATCTGATGTGTAGATGGAGCTCAGTCTCACTGTCACTGACAAATATGAATAAAATGAGTTCTGAATAGCCATTCTCTGGGCTCTAGTTACTATTCTTTGAGAATGTTGGAAATGTGGCCCCATATTGGAAAGAAAAATTATTTTATGAAGGAAGTTATAGCCTGCTATTTGGTAAATTCCCTATCTTGTTTGCCTTTTTTTTTTTTATCATGGCATCTTTGAAAAATAATTAAAGTTAGTTTGTTTTTCTAGCCTAAGGATAAATGATGTATAATAACCTAGGAGGATAATGGAAACAATAAATTAGCAGTTGTCTCGTGCTTTGCTGGGTTTTTGTCAGTTGTGTATTTGTATAGATGTTATGTTTTTAATGGATGTCCCATCACTATAGTGAAGAGGAAATGAGTTGGTGGCAGTTGCTTAATAATTATGATGGTGATGTTGATGTTGATGGTGATGGTGATGATGATGATGATGACTACACCACTTACTGAGATCGTGTCCTTTATCAGATGTTTTACTTTTGTCATTACTACTTTCATACTTTTTCAAGGAAGATTTTAAATATCAATACAAAATAGATAAAAATGAGACTGAAGAAAGTTAAATACCTGCTTAAGACCATGAATAGTAAAGAGAGGAACCTGTATTGTTTATATTACCTAACACTGTCTTTCCAATCAATTCATCTGTCCATCCACCATTTATTCATTCAACAAACATTTATTGAGTGCAACAAAAAAGAGTTTTTAAAGATAGAAAAAAGTATTCATCTACCACACAGTAGGTGTTAAGTGAATGCTTGTTGAATTGAGCTGAATTCGTTATGAGAATTTACATGTAAAGTGCCTGGCACTTGCTAAGTGCTCAATAAATGTCATCTATTATTAATAGTATTATGTAAAACACTATACAAATGCAAGAAATTGTTAATATTATTCTAGCTTTGATCCTGTTCAAATTTTAATGACTAGTGAGAAGATAGTCTCCAAATGTCTATATTTATAGAAAACTAGCAATTCATAAATATTGAATTGTGCTTTTATCTACAAATGATACTTAGCAATTTTCTATAAATGCTAGGCTGAGAAGCTCAGGTTTATAAAAGTGTAGGCATTTGATGATGATAATAAAAACTGTTTATTAAAATGTAAAAATATCTCCCTGGGCATGTTCTTTGCCTCAATTCATCAAATGAACTAACTGCTGCACTTTCTCTTGTTCTCCTCCTGACAGTGAGATCTGGGCAAGGAGTTGGCCTATGATTTTAGTCTCTGAACCCAGCTCAAGTAGATACTAATAGAACCCGTATCTCTAATAGACATATACATAAATGAACATTTCAAACAGGTAAAAGGACATCACTGTTGATCTCATGAGAGCCTTCAAAATAATATTGTACATTTTTTTCAGGTTCTGTGTTGGGATCTTATACAGCAACGATAATTACTACCCACTTTTCCCAAGTGTTAGATCTGGAGTCTTCTCTCTTTTTCTCATTTATTTATTTATTTATTTATTTATTTATTTATTTATTTTTCAGTACCGGGGATTGAATCCAGGGGCATTCTACCTCTGAGCCACACACCCGGTCCTATTTTTTATTCTTTATTTTTGAAACAGGGTCTCACTAAGTTGTGGAGAGCCTCACTAAGTAGCTGAAGCTGGCCGTGAACCTGAATCCTTCAGTTTCAGCCTCCCAAGTACTGAGATTACAAGCATGTGCCACCATGCCCAGCTCTCTTTCTTTTTTTAAATGTACTTCATGCTTTTAAAATCTTCAAACCTTTCTTCCTTTCCCTTCCTTCCCTCCCTCCCTCCCTCCCTTCCTTCCTTCCTTTCTTCCTTCCTTCCTTCCTTCCTTCCTTCCTTCCTTCCTTCCTTCCTTCTTTCCTTCCTTCCTTATAGACTATCAATTAAGTCTGCTCTGTCAGGGTCCTTGACAAGATTTTAAAATATTAATGAGTTCTTGCATCTCTATTATAATACCTTAAAGTGAGGTTAGTGCTCATAGCTCCTGTTGGCAGGTTCTTAGCAATAGCCATTATCCAGTCATTGAGCTTCTCTACTGGTCTCAAAGAGATGTAAGTTTCAAATTTGAGTTTGTTGTGCTATATCAAGCTAGGTGGGCATAGGTACCATAGCAAATGACATTTTTTGTGTATCTAATATCACCTATTTTTTACTTTACCATCTCCAGACATTGGGTACAAAGCTGCTCATAGTTTTGTATGTTGTTTCATAGTCTCTTCCCCTCAAGCAGATGTGGATGTTATTGAACATCTTAATGTGCAACGTGCTATGCTACATATTTAAATATAGGATGAATATGCCATAAAAAGGAATATTAATTTTAGAATTTTTATTAATTGATTTCTTCAGGTCATAATTGTTATTCTTCTTGCCATTGTTTTACTCTGAGCATCCTTTCTGCTCCCTTGGTGTTCTCTATTTAGGACTTTCTTCCATTCCCTGTGTCAATTACCTATACCAGAACCTATCCTCCAGTGACTCTTGTCCTAACTGTTCCAGGGTCAGACAAAGAAGTATCAATGACTCAGTCACTCTCAAACTATTAGGTTTTAATGGCTTCAATGAAACCATCACAATTTAGGATTCTAAATAATGGCCTAATTAAATCCTGACAACTACTTTCTTGATCTTAATATTAGAAGATCTTGCCTAATGTAGTCCTAATTCCAGTTTTCCCTGTACCAAAACAACCACTGTAACAGAAAGAAAAGTTTCTGATCCCTTCCTTGTACAGGGCTTTACCTCTTTTAATATTCCAAAAAGGTCATGGAAAAACTCTTTTTTCAGAATAAACATTGAAAATCTTAATTGCTTGAATTTTATCTATAGAAAATAGAGAAACCAATATTTCTTCACATTTCAAGGTAAACTGTTCTTTTAATATCTCTAAAATGGGGCTATAATTGATTCCAAGTACTTCAGGTTTTAGCATAGGATTGATAATCAGTTATAGAAAGCAAATGAACACAGGGCCAACTGAAAAGCCATTATGCAAGCAAATACATGGCCACTCTTGGCTAGTCTGCCTTTGAGGTGATAAAGTCAGAATATCTAGTAGCAAATGGAGAAGTTAGATACTGGGATGATAAATATGAATCTTATATGGAGTCTATCTTTGAATATTTTGTGTTTTAAGAAGTTGAAATAAGCTAGTCATGGTGGTGTGTGCCTCTACTACCAGTACTTGGGAGGCTGAAATAGGAGGATCACAGGTTTGAGGCTAGCCTTAGAAACTTAGCAAAAAAAAATCTGAAATTTCAAAATAAAAAATAAAATAGGATAGCCTCTTTAACAAATGGTGTTGGCAAAACTGGTTAACCATATGCAGGAAACTGGAAATAAACCCCACTTTCTCACCCTGCACAAGAGTCAACTCAAGGTGGATCAAGGACCTGGATGTCAGACCAGAGACCTTGCAGATACTTGAAGAGGGCATAGGACCAACACTTGAACATATAGGCACAGGTAAAAACTT
>PVLC010002543.1:0-47234 GCA_004027655.1 Graphiurus murinus
ATTCATCTGTGGTTGGACATCTTGGCTGCTTCCATAGTTTGGCTATTGTGAATTGAGCTGCTATAAACATAGATACACATGCATCGGTCTGATAATTTGGTTTCCATTCTGTTGGGTATATACCCAGTAGTGGTATTGCTGGGTCATATGGTAGGTTCACTCCCACATGTCTCTTGACTGAGCGCTTGTCCATACCCTCCTAAGATTGAGTTTAGTTTCTTTTTCTTCCCATTTTTCTCTCTTAAAATTCCATTTTTTTCCAATTATTGTCAGCATTTGTATTTAAGCTCCACTTTGATTCCACTATTATTCAATGAATCAATTAAAGTTATAGTGGGAAGTTACAGAAATTCAGCTGAAAAATACTTATAAAAGAAGGAACTCCAATGACTTGTGCAACTAAAATACCTTGAGATGGAACTGTTTTTATTTTATTTTATTTTATTTATTTTTTAGTTTTTTGAGGTACTGGGAATGGAACCCAGGGGGATTCCACTTCTGAGCTATACCCCCAACTCTATTTTGTATTCTTTATTTTGAAATTGAGTCTCACTAAGTTGCAGAGAGCCTCACTAAGTAGCTGAGGCTGGCTGTGAACCCAATCCTCTGGTCTCAACCTCCCAAGTACTGGGATTACAAGCATGGGCCACCATGCCCGACTGGAACTGTCTTTAGGTAAGAACTGATTGCAGGGCTCTACCTATTTATAGTATACACACAAACACACACACACACACACACACACACACACACAAATATGCATATAAATGTATATATAAATAATTCAAAATCCAGAAGTATCTGTCTACTAAGATTCTTGTATTTGTTTTCTTAATGTTATTTAGGTGATCATTGTTTCATTTAAAAAATATAAGTGAACACATACTTATTTATTGCATATATATACACTTTTACATATCATGTGTATAATATATATTTGTGTGTATATGTGAGTATACATACATGTATATTTGTAAACAGTAAATATATATTCATAAAACATATAATACTATGTGGGACCTTATTTTGTAGGGATAATTTATATAGCCAGGTCATTTTCTTTTAGCTAAATTAGCCTCACTAATAATAAAAATTATAAATGAGATTCAACTTTATTTTACATATTATAGTAGCTTATATAAATATATTCCTGTGACCCCACCATAACTCTGTGTGGGTTCATAGCTAGAGAATATTTCCATTCAATGGCATTCACTATTAAGGTTTTTTTTAATAGTATTTGCTTGTTTTAACATTTCTCTCCTATAGCATTTCCAATCACCATCTTCAAAAGGTAAAACGACACAACATGGAGAATTGTCCCTTTCTTCTCTCCAAAGATTTTCCCTATTAACTGGGTGTTGATGTCTCTGTTCAAGAGAAATTAAGCCATGTTTTTCTCTTTCAAAATCAAAAGCCTTGCTCAAAAGGAGTGAGTTAGATGACAATTTCTGATTTTATTTAGGAATGATGTATTAATGTTCAACTTCATGGAGCCTCCTTATCACACAAAATCATCTGTTGTTCCCTGAACATTCCATTACCCTCTGCCTTGAAGAGTTTCCTCCCACTGGTTAATTCACCTTTTAGTACTTTACTATGGTCTCCTCTGAATAAACTACTTTGATCTACCCTCTCACAGATGAAATGGGAGTAGGGAGGAATTTCTTTTATACTCTAAAAACATTATAGGCATATGTCACACTTTGTTATCACTCTGCTATTAAATGTCTGCTTCCCTCCTACTTGATTGAAATTCCTCTAGGACAGGACTGGATCTTTCCTGCCCAACACCACAAACACTTAGCAGAGTACCTGGCACAGTTGATGCATTAAAAGTTGTGGTATGTTCAGCTAGTGAATTGTGTCACATTCATTTTCATCTTCTGTTGTGCCCAACACACTATTTAAACAAAGATGTGACATGAGGCATCTTTTTTTGAACTGCAAAGTTTAACCACTAAAAGGAGACACCACCATCTATTTAGGTTCGCTTAGCATTAATGGCTCTATGTTTACTTAATGTTATAAAAAGAGACCTTACCAAAATTGTTCAATTATAGAAAATGGATATGAAATGGAATCTGTGAGTTAGGAAATGCAACAATAACAGCACATTACCCAGAGATAATGAGATTGCCTTTATCTCTGTTTCTTAGCCTGAAGTTATACACTCTTTCTAGGTGTTTCTGCCATGCATTCTGAAACATTATCTCTCATGGAGTTGAGCAGAATGCACAAGTTTCCTTCAGATTATAAGAAATATTTTTTTTTTCTAAAAAATAGTTGGGCTTATAGGAGGGTGTCTAAGCTTTTAATATTTAGAGAGAAATTATGTTGAGAAAATAAATACAAATGATTCATAGTAGGTTGAAACTTCTGGATCTTGAATATTGAAATATTCTCTAGCTTGAACCCACACAGAGTTATGGTGGGGTCACAGGAATATATTTATATAAGCTACTATAATATGTAAAATAAAGTTGAATCTCATTTATAATTTTTATTATTAGTGAGGCTAATTTAGCTTAACATGACTTTCTTTGATTACTTTAAAATGAATTTTTGCCTAAATATTGTATTGCTCATTCTGAAATAGCCTCATAAAATTTACAAAATTCTTACATTATTTTTTTCTACTTTAAATTGACTTTAATATGAGTCTAAAATACAGGAAAGTGCAATACCTCACATATAACCTAATGATGGAAGTGAACTCTACGCTTTTTTCCTAAAGGATTGAGATGGAGATAAAGTAATTTGCCAGAAATTAACAAAGATAATATTTTTCCCCAAGGACCCCCATATGTCATTTGGTACTGTACTTTCATTCTTTTTCACCTTGAATTAAGGATTAGTATCATCAAAATATTTTATAATAACTTCTCTGAAATAATTGCTAGGTTTTAGAGGCAATTTAGTTGCAGGAACTTCCTAAAGAGATGATATGCCATTATAATTATATTAACTCTATATTTCTAGTACCATTAGTGTAAAAATAATATTATTTAACCTAATACATGTAATATTTTCATATACTGCTCTTTTTTTGAGGCTGGTTCAGACTTTATTTGTATACTATGGTGGATATCTTCTACTTGTTCTTCCATATACACCTAGATCCCCCTGCTTTCTGACCCAAAGAGTCAAAGTAATGCAAACTAAATCAGTGAGCTTCCTTTCCTGCTGACTTAATGTTGAGTGTAGCCAGTGAAATCATAGTATCAGTAGGAAAACATGGCAAAACAAAGAAAAAGAGCAAGGTTAAGCTTTTAATTCCTCTGGCTTTCTCCCTTGCAGATATCCAGGGAAGACCATAGCTCCTTTCAGGCATCCCTCCGTATCTAAGGGTCCTTCTAGAATTTGGTAATGACTACCTTCAGGATTAGTCCTGGAAACAACTTTTGATACCAACTCCAGACTATTGCACTATTTCTTTTGCTTTTTCCACATCTTGTATTCACCTTTACAAATGATCATGTATGAAACTCCCTTTAAAACAATTTGAGTGAGCCATCTGTTTTCAGACAGGACCCTAATTGATACATGCAATCTTTCTGCATATTGTCTATAAACATCACTATACAGTCCTCTAATTTTCATGGATATTTATTAGTTTTCTACATATGGCATACAAATAGATACCTAATGGCAAATTTGCCAATATTCATACACCACTAAAAATGAGAAATAACCATACAAGATAGACAGGCTATGCATACAGGATAAACTTTATTCAGAAGCACAGTATCTCATTGAGAGTCACATTTCTCATTTCTAGAACACAATTATAATTAGCTTGTCTTTCTGTTTGCCCTATCTAAGACATCTTATAAACTACAAATTGGAATGTAAGAGCCTAAAAGCACACTAACAGCAAAATTAAGTGACAGATGACAGCTAAACAGCAAGAAAGGTGACAGAAAATATAAGTAGAAGACATAAGCCTTAGTAAACACAGCTGTCTACAGCAAAGGAAAAAAAATAAACATTTCCATACACCTTGATAGACTGCTGGAGCATCATTGCTTTCTAACCCAAAAGATAAATTCATATCCATCCTGTGATCCCAGGCAACATGTACTGTGTCTGAAAACGCAGACAGGCACAGAATATATTAGAAAAACTCTGAATTGAATTTTTACGAAAAATATTGTTTAAACTTTAAGTGGATTATTGACTTATCTAAGAATGAGATGAATTTTATACACAAATATCACACAGTAAACAACATCAATTTATCTATTGTGTTTTCATCTAGACTTCTACTTAGTATTTCTATTTATTTTCTCCACCTACCTCTATCTTAATTTTTGACAATTTCAACACACTTCAAGGTGAACTTTCTAACTATTTTGTTTCTTATTTTTTTACTTCTTTACTCCAACAATCTTATCTTTTACCCTAAAGCCATGAACTAGACCTTGTCAATACCAATACAAATAGCCATTATTTCTATTCCATAAGTTAACATTTCCTGATCATCTTTCTTCCTATCTTTCCATCTCACTAAATCTATTATGACAATTCTAGCAAAACCTAAATTCCAAGGTCAATCTTCATAATCTCTCTTTTGAATATGTACTCAACTCCCATTCCTTTGTGGGCTAAGCAGAGAACCCATTAAACATATTCATATCTTAATGCCTGGACTTGTGAATATTACCTTATATGGCAGAAAAAGATTCTGAAGATGTGATTAAATGAAGAATCTTGAGTTGGCACTGGTGAACAGCCTAATGATACTAACTGGGACTTCTGCTCTCCATAACCATGAGAGAATAAATTCTTATTATTTCAAGTCACTGTGTTTGTTGTAATTTGTTCTAGCCATAGGAAATTAATCTACTCACTTTTTAATATAAAACATGAAAACACAACTTGGCTAATTCCAAACTCTGCTAATGCCACACCTGTATCTACATGACCAAAGATGAATGTGTGTAAAAAACAACCATAGTTAATGGCCACAATTTAAATGCACTCACATTCAGTTCATGACCGCACTTATCAAATGGGGTCCTAATGTTCTCAGCAATCCCACTGTATTTGCTAATCTATCCAAACATCTGGCTTCTTCTGTCCACAAACTCTGTCTGCCTGGGTGAAATTATATATTATATATGATCCTATCTAAGTACACCTCTACACTTAAGAACCACCAGGTTATTCCTGCTTGTTTATGCCAATAAAATTCTTTCTGTCTTACATTAATAGCCTTCCCATATCTACTGTTACATTACTACTGTTATTTCATAAATTATTACGATTCTTCACCCCACATATTCTTATCATGCCTTTCAGTAAAACTCATCCAAGAAGCTATCTATTTTCATTATCTCAAATTCATCTACTCTTATTGTAGTAAACCTACTGAAACCCAGTTTTGAGCTCTCTATTTCTTGAAAACTGCTCTGTCAAAACTGCTTTGACCTCTACATTGCTGAATAAAAAAATTAATGGCCAAGTCTAATATGTTTCAAATTATCAGAAGTATTTGACATAATTGAAAAACCTTTTCTCCATAAACATCTCTTTCCCACTTGGCCTCAAGAATATTATGTTCTTTGGTCTTCCTCCAACTTTACTCATTTTTTATTCTGCTTCTTAGTGTTTAAGTCCACTAAGTTCAATTATTGCTACTCTATCTTTATGTACTTTCACTGTTTTGATAATCTTCCCCACCAAGATTGCTCTCCTGAACTCGTCTCACATATCCAACTGCCTACTTGATATCTTCACTGCTGTCACTAAGACAGGTTAATCTTACACACAAAAAATCTGAATCCTGATCTCCAATCTTCACCTCCCTGACACCTTCCTAGTTTAGTTGAAGAAAGCTTCACCTATCTACCAGTTCAAGAACATCCAAATAATTTTTCTCTCATTTTTCGTATCCCATATCTAAAAACATCAAGCAATCATTTTTACTACATCTTCAGTAACCTGAATTCTCACTACTTCTTTCTACCTCTTAAATGACCACAGTCTCCTAACAGTTCTCTCTGTTTGTTCTCTTTTCTCCACACTGTGCATTCTCAGTACACAAGTCAGAATGTTCCTCTTGAGTGTTGGATCATGTTACTCCTTCAAAACTTTTCTAATTTCACTTAGAGTAAAATTTCAAAACCTACAAGTTCTTACCTGATCAAGCCCCATCAGTTACCTCTCTGCTAACATCTCTTACAATTTCTCCTGCACACATTCTTCCAGACTCAATGGCCTTTTACAGCTCCTCAAACTTGCCAGGCACACTCTTGCCCCAGGGCTTTACCCTGCATGCTGCCTGATGGTAATTCCCCTTAATTATCTGCATGGCTAAATGCCTCACCTTTAAATGGTTTCACTTAAAATCTTCTCAATGAGGCATACCATGACCACCCTATTTAAAATTGCACCGCTATTAAAACCTGAATTCTCTCTACCCTGTTGTGTTTTTCTTTTTATTTTCCGAAGAATTTACTGCCTTCCACCATACTGCACAGTTCACTTGTTTTTATGGGTGTAATTTACTGTCTGTCTCCCTCCTCTGGAATGTAAACTCCCCCAAAAGGGGACCTTTGTTTTGTTTCCGGTTGTATTCAAAGCACTTTAAAACTGTCTGGCACATAGTAGGTGTTAAGTATTTATTATATTGCTAGAATGAACTAATGTCCAACATTTTTATCAGAAAAGATTTAGAGTATAAATTAATATTACAACTTCAATAATTCATATCAATTTATAAAAGCACTATTAAGAATTCTTATCTCTTCAAATACTTTAATTTTGAACAAAAAATTGTAGTAATATGAACATTACTATTGTGGTATGACATTTTACTATGATGGCCTAGTTTCATATTAGAATTTCTTTGTTAAAATTACATCAGAAATGAAGCAAACTGTTTTTCATAACAAAATATATCATTGCTGTTCTCAGATGATGTACCTAGATATAATATTCATCAATGTAGTGCTATATATACTTGCTTTTATACAAATAATCTATATGATCATAGCATTAGAGTGTTAAAGGAGCAGCATTTTTCAAACTAATTACACTGAGTATCTAGCTTCTATATTTAAGACACAATGCCACCTTAACCTCACTATCAAAATCACTGTTGCGTTTGTCAGTCCTGTGCTAGGTAATTAACATATGCTTTTCTATTAGTTATCTCAGTTCTACCAAGTAGGTTAAAAAAATACACATTTTATATGCAAGGAAACTAAGACAAGAAGAATTAAAGTCATCTGCTCCAAAAAGATACCAGAACAGGGAGTTAGACTTAAGACTTCAAGACCACAAGGCCTGTGGGATTCCCGCTATACCGCTGTACCGTGAGAAGCAATTGTGCTAATTAAAGGAGGAGGCTAAGCTCAAATACCATTTTTAATTGAGGGACATTCCTTTCGAAAAATTCAGGTTCTCATAACAAATGGAATACAGTTCCATGATAATGTGCCTAGAAGCTCTTTTTGATATCTAATTGAGGAATTCACACATTCTGAGCATAACTTGTTCTCAGCCTTTCAGAACCTTCGGCTGCTCTTTATAAGAACTTTGGCTTAACTTTTAATATATGACATAATAAAGTACAGATGCAGAAGAAATGATCTTCATTTGAGGATCTGAGGAGATCAATCACTGCTTGTTGACTCTTCCTAGAGAATTAAAATGCACATGCACAAAATAAACATTTCCAGAAGGAGGGGGAAATTCCCGTTATCTACAATAGATATGAGATTGGAATAAAAAGTAATGAAATAGTCTAGCTATATTCACAAAGTTGTGAAAACTATTCCTGAGAATGCAAGTTTAAATGAAATAAATCTGTAATTTACTGTCACTATTGTGAAATATAACTGAGGAGGTCTTCAAACAACTATGCTTTGTAGTGGGTGAATCTTTATGAAAATATGAGAGGAATTCTTTCGCTTTAAGACACTCAAAGCAGCAGGACAATTGAACCACTGGATGCATTTTCAAATACTTTGAAGACCTATAGGATGGTAATCTGGCTCTGGATCAGATATAGTTTCTGTATTTTATCTACAATTATTTAAATGTAATCCCTAATGTGTGTTTGCTCTGAAGTTAATGAAGAAGGGATACATTTCTAAAAAGAAAACATAATATTTTCCCAAGATAATGAATGACTCTAAAAATACCTACCTAAAATTATTCAAAATAAACGTTAGTGATTTTCAGCAATCCTTGACAAATTTAAAACTGAATAAGAATAAATAAGCTAAATAATAAAAATGAAAAACAGGATTATATTGATTATATTTGGTGTGTTATTTATACTTTTTCAAAACCAGAAAAATAGGCCTCAGACTTCTTAAAATCTGTGCAGTTTTTGAGGATTTATGTTCATTTTAAAATTTTAAAATCTAATGACCCATGAGTTTCCAAATTTTTATAATCTCTCCCCAGCTAATCACTCCATTCTCTGTAGCCCTAAATAACCCCAAATCTAGGTGCTATGTATAAATTTACTGATTTTGGGAATTTTGTGTAAATGAGTTTCCAAATTTTTGAGATTTCCATTGAGATAATTGTGTTCTTCAACTATTGCTCAGATCTTTCTTTAAAACAGCTTTGTTAAGATATAGCTTATATGCCAAAACATATATGCCCATTCCAAGAGTAATGTTTGACGAGTTTTAGTCAATTCAGAGTTGCACAGGCATTAGCAACTTTTATTTATTTATTTATATTTATTTTTTGTGGTACTAGGGATTGAACTCAGGGGCATTCTACCTCTGAGCTACACACCGAGTCCTTTTTATTTTTTATTTTGAAACAGTCTTGTTAAGCTGCTGAGGTTATCCTTAAACTTGCCATCCTCCTGTCTCACCCTCTCAAGTACTTGGATTACAGGCATGTATAACCATGTCCAGCTCATTACAATAAATTTTACAACATTTTCATCACTCCTAAAAGAAACCCCATAGTATTAACTATCACAGCTAATCACCCCATTCTCGGTAGCCCTAAATAACCCCAAATCTAGGTGCTATGTATAAATTTACTGATTTTTGGAATTTTGTGTAAATGAAAGCACAAAATATGTTGCATTTTTTGTGATTGACTTTTCACTTAACATTTTTCAAGGTTTGTTTTAACATATATCATATTTAATTATTTTTAGTGCCAAACAATATTTCATTTCAAAATTTTATTTATCCATTCACCACAGAAAGCACTTTGGGTTGTTCCCAATTTCTGCTATGATAGATAGTGCTCCTATGAACATTCATATGCAAGTTTCTGCTTGGATGCATTTTGGGACATATATACTAAGAGTGATTGTGATGCATCACATAGTAAACTATATTTAGCATTTGGAGGAACTGACAGACTCTTACCCTAAGTTGCATCCTAGCAGATGTGAATGACCTCTTATTATGAGGTCACTATAACTTGCAAATATTTTCTCCTATTCTGCAAGCAATCTCTTCATTTTCTTGATAGCATCCATTTGAAGCAAAAATGTTTTATTTTAACTTTGATGAAGTTCAATTTACTTATTGTTTCTTTTGTTATTTATGCTTTGAGAAGACTTTCCTTAACCCAAAGTTATGAAGATTCATCCCTATGCAGTCTTTTTTTTTTTTTTCGGTACTGGGGCTTGAACTCAGGGGCATTCTACCTCCGAGCTATACCCCCAGCCCTATTTTGTATTCCTTTTTTTGAAACTGGGTCTCGCTAAGTTTCCAAGTGTCTCACTAGGTAGCTGAGGCTGGCCTCGAACCCGTTCCTCCGGTCTCAGCCTCCCAAATGCTGGGATTACAAGCGTGCACCACCACACCCGGCTACAGTCTTCTTGAATCTTTATAGTTTTACTTCTTACATTTAGGTCTCTAATCTATTTGGGGTTAATTTTGGGGTATGGCATGATGGAAGAATCCAACTTCATTATTTTGCATGTGAGTATCCATATGTCCCAGAACTATCTGTTAAACTACATTCCTGGGCCATATCCTTCTTAATTATGGTATATAATCATTTTCGTATGTTACTGGATTTGATTTCCTAGTGTTTTGTTGAAGATTTAATGTCTCTGTTGGTAAGGATGTAGTTTTCTCCCCCCTTTTCTTATGATCTTATGCTTTGGAACAGTTTTAGATTCAGAGAAAAATAGAAAGAACAGAACAGATTTTCCATATATCTCCTGAGCCCAAACATGCACAATTTTTCCCATTATCAATATCTCCCACCAAACGCTACATTTATTATGATTAACGAATCTACACTGATATTCACCCAAAGCTCATGGTTCATCTTAGGGTTCACTCTTAGTGACATACATTTTAAGGATTAGGGCCCACATAAAACGTCATATATTTATCAGTATAGTATCATACAGAGTATTTTCACTGCCTTAAAAATCCTCTGTGCCCCAGAATTCATCCTCATCTCATCTAACCCCTGGCAACCATTGATCTTTTTGTTATCTCCATAGTTTTGCCTTTTCCAGAATGTTGTATAGTTGAAATCACACAGTAGATAATCTTTACAGATTTAGTTTGGGTAGTCTGATTTTTTATAGGATTTGTCCATTTCATCCAAATTATCCAACTTGTTGGCATACCATTATTTATAGTATTCCCTTATAATCTCTCCGCAGATATTTAGTAATCATATCCCTTCTTGTTTTCCCCCTGATTCTGGTAATTTAACTGTGTCCTATTTTTGTCTTGGTTAATGTAACAAGCTATTTTTTCAATTTTATTGATCTTCCTAAAGATCTTTTCAAAGCCAACTTTTAGCTGTGTTGATTTTCTCTATTGTTTTTACTCCTCTATGTCATTAATTTCTTCTATAATTTTCATTAACCCTTTCATTTCACTTGTTTTGCTTTCAGTTTGCTCTACTTCCAGTGTTTTACATTGAAATTTAGATTATTTACCCTGGCATGGTGGCACACGCTTATAATCCTAGTATTTGGGAGGCCGAGACAGGAAGATCACAGGTTCACAGCCAGCCTCAGCAACTTGTAAGGCCCTCCACAACTTAATGAGACCCTTTTTCAAAACAGAGAATAAAATGGGACTGGGAGTGTAGCTTGGAGGTAGAATGTCTCTGGGTTCAGTCCCCAATACCACACACACACACACACACACACACACACACACACACATACACACACACAGACATTTAGATGATTTGATTCGTGATTATTTTTTAACACAGGTATTCATAGACATAAATTTCCCTCTAAGCAAGACTTTAGCTATATCCTATAAATATTGGGATGTTGTATATTCATTTTCATCTATCCGAATATTTATGTTAATTTCCCTTGTACTTTTCTCTTGACCAATTGGTTATTTAGGATTGTGCTAATTTCTGATACTTGCGTATTTCCTAGATTACTTTCTAATTTTGATTCCTAGTTTCATTACACTTTAGAGAATGACCTATGTATACTTTAAATTGTCTTAAATTTATTGAGGCTTATTTTATGGGTTACTTATGGTCTGTACTGGTAAATTCTTTATATGTACTTACGAATTTGTATTCTGCTGTTGATATTAGTCAGAAATAAACTATATCTAACAAACTGTCTATAATGTTCAAGAATTTTATTTACTGGTTCTTCTGCCTCATTGTTCTATTCATTTTTTTCACAAATAAACCAACTTTAATAGATATATTTTTGTATTTATATAGTGCCTTCTTCGAGAAACTTAGATGCTTTACAGACATTTTCTCTAATGAATCCCCACAACAACCCTGTGAGGTAGATATTACTCCCATTTTACAAGACAGGGAGACTGAAGCACAAGAGAGGTTAAGTGACTTACCCAAGGTCACACAGTTAAGTTCACTGAAGAGCCAGGACCCAAGCTTCTAAGCCTCCCAGCTCCCAGCCAAATATTTCAGGAGAAAATCTTTAATGAAAGCTGGGCATGGTGGCGCACGCTTGTAATCCCAGCATTCGGGAGGCTGAGACCTGAGACCGGAGGATCCAGGTTCGAGGCCAGCCTCAGCTACCTAGTGATGCACTCCACAACTTAGCGAGACCCGGTTTCAAAATAAAGAATAAAAAATAAGCCGGGTGTGTTGGCGCACGCTTGTAATCCCAGCATTTGGGTGGCTGAGACCGGAGGATCCGGGTTTGTTGCCAGCCTCAGCTACCAAGTGATGCACTCTGCAACTTAGTGAGATCCAGTTTCAAAAAAATAAAAAATAAATAATAAAAAAAAATAGGGCTGGGGGTATAGCTTGGAGGTAGAATGCTCCAGTACTGAAAAAAAAAAATCTTTAATGAATAGTATCTTTATACAAAGTAGCAAGAGTAGTATGTTATGATAATGAGGTCTTTCTACTACCATTAAGGAAAGAAAAAAACCCTATACTGATGATGGCCACAAGACCCATATATAATACATTTCCTCCCTCTGTTTTCCTAAAGCCTCCTGGCTCCTGTCTTAAGTAATCTTCTAAAGGTCAAATTTCTGAGACAGAAACCATGTGACTTGTAAATGATCCTTACTTTAGAATATTTACTTTTAGTTATGATAATTTATAGAAATTTTATTCCAATATTCAAAATATGGGATGAGTATCCCAACAAACATGTACATAGTTATATAGTAATGAGCCCCATTTACAACTTGAACCTGCCCCTCATTTAAATCACAGACAACCAACAGACAACCTCACAATGCTTTCTAGATGGGTCACTTTTCTTACTACACCTGTATTTTTATCTACCAACCCTTACCCTATATATTTTTAAAGTTATATCGAGTTTCTGATAAGCTTCAAAACATTTTACTTAGATCCAAGCTGCACTAAGAGTAAAAAGTGAATTTAGAACCATCACCCATAGTCCCTCCGCTGACAAATCATACTATGAAATTGGTGGCAATGTGAACAAAGTGTGTGACTACCATGGAACTCAACACAAATGCTAGAACTTGTTCTACTATGAAATTTAACTTGGCTTTTCCTTGTTTTTATTAAATGCAAAGATGTAAGCCGGGCATGGTGGCACACGCTTGTAATCCCAGCATTTGGGAGGCTGAGACCGGAGGATCCGGGTTCGTGGCCAGCCTCAGCTACCTAGTGAGGCACTCCACAACTTAGTGAGATCCGGTTTCGAAATAAACAATAAAAAATAGGGCTGGGGGTGTAGCTCGGAGGTAGAATGCCCCTGAGTTCAATCCCTAGTACAGCAAAAAAAAAAAAAAAAAAAAAAAAAAAGCAAAGATGTAAGAACAAACAAAACACAGCTTATTTCAATGCTGTACCTTTATGCAAATGACTTCATTATCTTTATTATACATGCTGTGGCCTACTTGATGTTAAAACTGACTGTCTTTCACTTTGCCCCTTTTCTCTTTATAGAAAGCTGCAAGAACTATTCATTTTTTTTTTTTATTGGTGCATTGTAATCATACATCTTGATGAAGTACAGGGTGATAGAGGCATACACGAACACAGAACTTGGTGAGCTCCTCGCCAGTTCCCACCTCAATCCCTCTTCCTCCCAACCTACTCATGCTCAACACCATGATTGGCATTGATAGATTTGTGAATGTACTTCATGTCCATATATAAGTACTTCCCTCTTCACGTCTTCCTCCCCCTTGCCATCTCCCTCAGGTCCCCTCCTTCACTCCACTAAGGTTTCTCCTCCTTTGTTTGGAGTCTCTGCTGTGTCCCAATTTCTCCCTAGATTCCACATGAGGAAAACATCTGACCTTCCACTTTTTGTGACTGATTAATCTCACTTAGTGTAATATTTTCCAGTTCCCTCCATTTTTCCCTGCAAATGATAATTTTGTTCTTATTTATGGCTGAGTAGAATTCTATTGTGTGTATATCACAAAGTTTTGTAGTCCATTTATCTGTTGATGGACATCTTCCCTGGTTCCATAGTTTGGCAATTTTGAATTGTGAAGCTATAAACATAGATACACATGCATTATTATGGTAATCTGGCTTCCATTCTTTTTGTAGATACCCGGGAGTGGTGTATTTGGGTAATATGGAAGGTTAATTCCCATTCTTCTGAGGATCCTCCACACTATTTTCCAAAGTGGTTGCACTAATTTTCAATCCTACCAACAATATATCAGAGCTCCTACTTCTACCAGCTCCTACTTCTACCAGCTCCTACTTCTACCAGCTCCTACTTCTCACCAGCATTTGTTACTGTTTGTGTTTTTAATGATTGCCATTCTAATTAGGGGTAGGTGAAATCTCAGGGAAGTTTTGATTTACATCTCTCTGATTGCTAACAATGTTGAACATTTTTCATATATTTACTGACCATTTGTATTTCTTTTTTTGTGAAGTGTCTATGTAGTTCAGTTGCCCATTTTTATTGTATTTTTAAAATTTTTTGGCAGTGAGTTTCTTGAGTCTTTGTATATTCTAGATATTAGTCCCCTATCAGAGGAGTAACTGGCAAAGATCTCCCGTTCTGTCAACTCTCTTGAGGTTTTGATAGTTTCCTTTTCTGCACAGAAGCTCTTCAGTTTAATGCACTCCAAAATATTAATCCTTGTTTTAATTTCTTGTACATTTGGGATTTTGAGGAAGTTTTTATTCTTGTCTATATGTTGGAGCATTGGTCCCATGCCCTCTTCAAGTAACTGCAAAATCTCTGGTCTAATTTACAAGTCTTTGATCCATCTTGAATTGACTCTTGTGCAGGGTGAGAAAGTGGGATTTTTTTTCTGTTCTTCTATATATGGATAACCAGTTTTGCCAACACCATTTGTTGAAAAGACTCTTTTTTATTCCAGCATATGTTCTGGCCCCTTTGTCAAAAGTCAATTTTCTATAAGAGTGTGGATTTGTTTCTAAATCTTCTCTTCTGCTCCTTTGGTCTATATGTCTGCATTTGTGCCAATATCATGCTGTTTTTATTATTATGCCTCCTGTCTGATTCTTACTGCTGAAAATTATGTTGGCTATTCTGGGTCTTTTATTGTTCTATAAGAATTTAAGGACTGATTTTTCTAGATCTGTGAAGAATGACCTTGGTATTTTAATAGGGATTGCATTGAATCTGTAAATCGCTTTTGGTAGGATGGCCATTTTGATGATTTTTATTCTTCCTATCCAAAAGCATGGAAAATCCTCCCATCTTCTAAGATCTTCTTCAATTTCTTTCTTTAGTATTTTATAATTTTCATTGTAAAAATGTTTTATTTACTTGGTTAGATTTATCCTTAAGTATTGTATTGTTTTTTAGGTTATTGTAAATGGAATTGTTTTCTAGATTTCTTTTTCAGTGGATTTATAGTTGGCATATAAAAAAGCTTCTCATTATTTTTAGATTGATTTTGTATCCAGACACTTTGCTGAATTTGTTAATCAGTTCTAAAAGTCTTTTGGTTGAGTTTATCGGGTCTTGCCAGTATAGGATCATGTGATCTGCAAATAGAAATAATTTCAGTTCTTCTTTTCCAGTTTATATTCCTTTGATTTCCTTCTTTTACCTTATAACTCTGGCTAAAGTCTCCAGTACTATATTGAAAAGGAGTGGTGATAGTGGACATCCTTGTCTTGTTCCTGATTTTTAAAAGGAATTATAGTTTTTCCCCATTCAGTATGATGTTGGCTGAGGATTTATTGTATTTTGCCTTAATGGTGTTGAGGTAAGCTCTATTCAGAATTTCTGCAGCATTTTTAACATGAATTCACATTGGATTTTGTTAAATGCTTTTTCAGTATCTATTGAAATGCTCATGTGATTTTTATCCATAGTTCTGTTTATGTGATTAATTGCATGAATTGCTTTTTGTATGTTGAACCAGCCTTGCATCCCTGGGATGAATCCAACTTGGTTGTGGTATATAAATTTCTTGATGTGGTTTTGAATGTGTGTTGCTACTATTTTGTTTAGAAGTTTTGTATTTAAGTTTATCAATGATATTGGTCTATAATTTTCTTTTCTTGAGCTTTCTTTATTCAGTTTTCTATTAATGTGATACTGGCTTCATAGAATGTGTTTGGGAGAATCTGTCTTTTCTGTTTCATGTAATAGGTTGAGAAGTATTGGGATTAGGTCTTCTATAAAGGTTTTGTAAAATTCATTTGAGAAACCATCTGAACCTGGGCTTTTCTTTGGTGGTAGACTATTGTTGTCTTAATTTGATTGCTATTGGTCAGTTTAAATTTTCTATATACTCTTTATTCAATTTAGGAAGGTGTATGTATCTAGAAATTTGTCAATTTTCTCTATGTTTTCCATTTCATGGGAATATGGTTTTTCAAAATAGTTTCTGATGATCCTTTAGATTGTCATTCTGTTCTGGTGATAACATTTTTTGCCTCTTATTTTAGTAATTTGGGTTGACACTTTTAGTTAGGTTGACTAATCTATCTGTATTTTTCTTTTTCCAAGAAACCAGCTTTTGGTTTTGTTGATTTTTTTTCTTTAATTTTAATAATTTCTTGTCTCAGCCTCCAAAGTACTGGGATTACAAGTGTGTGCCACCATGCCTAGCCTTATTATTATTGTCTTAAATCCCTTCCAACAATGTTGATCCTTTGATTGAATTGATAAGTTCACTGACATTTAATATTGTTATTGATTAGTTGTATTTACATGCCATTTTCTTTTTTAATTTTTGTACTTTTTGTATTTTTGTTCTTCCTCTGTTCCTCCTTTATTGCCTTATTTTGCATTGAGTGACCATTTCCTGGTATAACACTTTAATTCCTTAGTGACTAATTGTTTCACTATTTTTTCTATTTATTTTCCCATTTTCTTAGTAACTCCTCTAGGCCTTACCATATGCATTTTAACTTGCCAGAATCTTTTATTTGTTTTCCAGATGTGTATGTATCAACTAATTCCAGTGGCATAAAAGTTATTGCTATTTTTGTTATTACTTTGAAATATACCATATCACATCCAAATAATATATTACTTTAACTATTTCTTTATGTAATTTTATGTGTTTTTATGTGTTGGAGAGGCACTCTATAAATACCAGTTAGATCTGATTAATTAGTTATGGTTTGCTTCTTAAATGTTCCCCCAAAGTCTGGTGTATTGAAGACTTGGCCTCCAATGCAGCAGTATCCAGAGGTGGGGATCTTTCAAAGTGATTAGATCATAAGAGCTCCCTGACCTCATTAATGGATTACTCCATTGATAGATGAGTAATTTGATATAATTATTGGAAGGTGGTGGACACTGTAGGAGATGGGGCCAAGAAGAAGGAAGAAGATCACTGGGGGTTTCTTCAGGAAGGGTATATTTTGTCCCTTCTTCCCTTTCTTCCTTTATCTCTCTATCTCTATTTCTATCTCTAACATCTCCATCTGCATCTCTATCTCTATCTCTATCTCTATCTCTATCTCTATCTCTAGCTCTAGCTCTAGCTCTAGCTCTAGCTCTAGCTCTATCTCCTTCCTTGTTTCCATGAGGTAAGCAGCTTTTCTCCCCACATCCTTCCATGTCCTGCCTTGACTCAGGCTCAAGCCAATAGTCAGCCAATGTTGGTTCTGAAACAACCAAACTAAATTTTCTTCCTTTAAGTTGTTTTTCTCAGGTAGTTTGTCACAGCCACAAAAAGCTGACTAATACACTGCTGTTCATTTCAACTATATCCTTATTGATTTTCTGCCTCCTGAATCGACCAGTTACTGAAGTGAAAGGGATATCAGGGTTCCCAATGATAATAGTGAATTTTTCTACTTCACTTTTCAATACTATCAGTTATTCTCATATCTGATTCTCTGTTGTTGGGGATGTACACAATATAGAAAGTTATGACTTCTTGAAGAACACTTATCCTTATGTAATTTCCCTCTTTATTCCTCATATATTTCCTTTGCTCTGAAGTTTGCTTTGCCTGAAATTAATATAGATACTCCATCTTTTCATAAATAACAATATAGTATATATTAATACTTCTCTTTAATTTTGTGTCTTTATATCTAGAGATGGTTTCTTCTAGACATCAGATAGCTTACTCTTCTTTATTCATTTAGGCAGTCTCTGAGCTTTAATTGGTATATTTAGATCATATACACTTAAAGTAGTTATTGATATAGTTACCATTTGTAACTACTTTCTGTTTATTGCATTTAAATATATTTCTTCTGTAGTCTCTCTTGCTTCTCCTTTTCTTGCTTCTTTTTCTGACTTGTTTGGTTTTAATAGTATTTTATAAAATTTCATCAACTCTACTTTCTTAGCATAACAATTATACTTCTTTTTTTAATTTTTTTAATTGTAATAAACAGACCCACAGGCTTACAGTCAACTGATTTTTGACAAAGGACCCAAAAATATACACTGGAAAAAAGATAGTCTCTTTAACAAATGGTATTGGCAAAACTGGTTAACCATATGCAGGAAAATAGAAATAAATCCCACTTTCTCACCCTATACTTCTTTTAAAAATAATATTATTTTTGTCCTACACTTTACATTATATATTTATAACCAGTCTATATCTACTTTCAAATAGCAATATAGTACTTCATGGGTAATGCAGGTATTTATTAGAGAATATTAAATGCCTCCTTCCTGTGCTATATAACATTGCTGAGACTCATTTGGTTGATCAATAAGAAAAAATTAAGCTGTTATGTTAGAATAACGAAAGTATAAATAACAAATTTTGTTACTTCAGTTTGTATATTTTAAATTTCAATCTTGCTTCCTTCATTTTTCTTTTTACCTTCTTTCCTTTTCTCCTTTCTTTTATATTTTCTGGAACATATGACTTTCTGATATAAATCATTGCTCTTATTTCTGGAGAACTTCTTTAATATTTCTGATAAAGAAGATATACTGGTGAAAATTTCCTTCAATTTTTGTCTAGAAGAGCCTTTTCTTCTTCACATTTGCAGAGTAATTTGCTAGATACAAGGGGTTTGTTGGTATTGTTGGATTTTGTTTTTTACTTTCAACATTTTAAAGATTTCATTCTGATCTCTTCTTGCCTACATGATTTAAGAGGAGAGGTCCATTGTAATTCTTACCCTTGTTCCTTTCCAGGTGAGGTGTTTGTTTTATTCTATGGTTTCTTTCATTTTTTATTTTGTCTTTGATTTTGATTTTGAACAATTTGAATATAATATGCATAGATATAATAAACAAATAAATAAATAAATAAATAAATAAATAAATAAATAAATAAATAATCCTCAGAGTCTCTGAACTTCTTGGATTGTGTGACTTGTTTCTGTCATTAATTTTAGAAAAAAATATAGTCATTATTACTTTAACTATTTCTTCTGCTCTAGTCTTTTACTTCCTGGTATTCCAATGATGTATATGTTATACAGTTGAAATTATTTCACAGTTCTACTATTTTCTTAAAAAATATTTTTTCTTTCTGTGATTTAGTTTGCCAAGTTTTTATTGACATATCTCCAAGCCCATTGGTTTATCCTTGGCTAAGTCTAGTTTATTAATCATCCCTTCAAAGGAATTCTTCATCTTTGTTACAGTGTTTTGAGTTTTTTCTGGTACTTTTTTAGAGTTCCCATCTCTTTTCTCATATTTATCTGCCTTTTTTGTTTTGTCTACATTTGTATTAGAGCCCTTAACATAGCAGTCACAGTTACTTTAATTTCCTGTCTGACAGTTTCACATATGTCATATCTGAATCTAGTTCTGATACTTGTTTTGTCTTTTCAGACTTTTTTTTTCCTGCCTTTTTTTTTTCTTTAGCATGTCTTAGATAACAGGAACTGAAGTAAACAGGCCTTTAGCATGATGTTTTATGTTGTTCTGTCTAGGAGTTTAGTGTGTTCAATATTGAATGTAGATGCAGTTCCAAGAATTTCAAATGTGTCTAGTTGTATTTTTGTCTCTCCTCTTATCTTTGAGATTTCTTCAAGAATCCCTTTACTTGAACTGCATCTTGTATCGTTTCCAGTTATAGTCCACTGTTACTATACTGACTTCTTGTTGATATGCTGCTAAGGAATGGAACAGGCAAAACATTCTACAATCTACCAATAGACCTCAGGCTTTTAGTAGACTCTGTACCTTTAGAAGTATATCTTAGCTTTTTCATTCACCTTCACTTTAGGTGAGACAAGAAAGAAATAGGGACTGGAATTGTTTACTTATTTTTCCCCAAATCAGATAAGGCTCTGGTCAAGTCTATTCCCTTATAGAGTATCTTTGTTATGGAGAATATGTTGGACATATTTCAAAACAGATACATTTCTCTTCCCTGCTATCAAAAACATGAAGGTATTTCTCCTTGCTTTTCATTCTTAGAACTGGGATGAAGAGGTGTGTCGTCAAAAGTATAGTCACAAAAGTGAGTGGGGTCCCCTGAGATTAAGGGCCTTGGAATTACTGACTGTCATGGCATTCCACACTCAGTCTCCACTAATTTGCCAAATTGCCATTTCAGTGCACACACCAACTTATGTCTCCAGTGGTCTCTACTCCAGGTAAATTGATCTTGACTATGATTCACTTGTCTTTAGGTTTTGGAGTGAAGTTTCAGTTTAAAACATGTTTTCCGATAGTCCAAAGAATTCATTTATTTTCAACTTACTCTGCTTTTTCTTGTTGTAAGGATGGGAATGACAACTATTTCCAAGGTATTTACACATCTGAGATGAAACTGGAAATCCCAATATCTTTCTCTTTTTATCTGAGATATGTTTCTCTTTCATTCCAAACCATACATCTGAGGCTAGGATAGACAGAGGCATAAAAAAAAAAGAAAACCTAGGCTAAGAGAAGATTTTTAGTGATCCTATTTTATCCTCTTCTCTGAGATCTTGTTAAATATTTTCTACCATGAATTAATACAGTCCTCTGGTGGCAATTAATATTCAACTTGAGTTTCAATTTGATGTGAAGGTCTGGTTATTTTTCTTTAACTCTATCGATGCCCCAGTAGCACCTGTCAAGGAATGAAGTCAGGGTTAGAAGGTACCTTGAACTGAATTGCAATCTTCTATTTCCTTTTTTATAATTTCATTGGTGGACTGTGAGTATACACCAGAATGAAGTTCAAGGTGACACAAACATACATGCAGACATCAGCTGGTGTATTTCCCTCTGCATCCCGCCCCACTACTCCCTCCTCCCTCACAGTACTTTTTACTGAGATTGGTAGTGTTGCCTTCATATAGAGACATAACATTATTTGAAGTGTTCCTTTCCTCAAAGTCTCATTTTTTCCCTCCCGGCCTCCCTCCTCCAATTCCCTTCCTCTATTCTTCTGGTCCCTCTCTCCTCATCTATCTTAAGTTCCTTTTGTTTCCTATTTTCTCTCCAGCTTCCACTTATGAAAAAATATATGACCCTTGACTTTCTGTGGTTTGTCTCACTTAGCTATGTCTATGGACTTTTACTCTATTTCTAAATTTTGGGCAATTAATTTTGTATCATAATTGAGCCATTCTGTGCTGACTATTAAGATGATATCTACCTGGAAGTTTGAGGACATACAAGTAGAAGTTAAAATAGAAAACTTAGGCTAATATTTGCAAAAATATTTAGGACTTTTTACATGTTAAGCAAAAATTAGATATTTTATCTTCTCCACGAGTTAAAGAATTAAATGACGGGAGAGGAAGAATTCAGTAGCAGTTATCAGTAGAGACAGGTTCATCCTGGATTTGTGGCCAATCTTGCCACTATGTGACATTGAACAGAGATATCTACATTTTTCAAATATCGATTGAGCTTCTATTCTATTGTCATTCTTGTAGCACGAGGGACTTATTAATTAGTAAAACAAATTCTTACCCTCAAAGAGCTTACAATCTAAACAGTTAACTCTGTTATATAGAAATTAAAATACAGGATTCCATTGTCTCTTAGTCTACCTAAGACCCACTTTCCTCATCTTAAAACAAGAGGCTTTATTAGATGACTAAATGATGTAATATCTTTGACTCTAACATTCTTTGATTCTCAAGGACAAGAATCATAGAACTAACAAAATGTGTGATGGGAAAAGAAAAAATTTACATAATGGAAACTTATCAAGAAAACATAGAGTTGGTTGTTTTTATTTAAAACATTTTAACAAGAACAGGAAGTCAACAGTATATTAAAAGTCCATATTATCCAAAAAATTCTGTTCTCAAGTTAGTGAATGGGACAATAGAAACTCTGGATGTCCTTGGACTCTATCATGTGTGGTTTCTTGGCCATTTAAATAAAGCAATTTTATATTGCTTCGTCCACGATGTAAACATCAATCGAATTTCAGTTTAAAAATTACCAAGCCTGATACTGTATCCCATAATTCTCAGTTTGGTGGCCAATGAGAGAAAATATTACAGTGATTTAACATGACAGGTAGACAAATGATAATAGAGATTTTACTAAATCTCCTCCTGATTCAGGGACAAAAGAGCACAAAAGAGCGGCTGTTCTCACATTTTCTTCTGTCTAAATGGCTAAGCTTCTAATTCAAGAAAAAAGAGATGCAAGATTAATTGCCTCCTCTCCTGTTCCCTTTGCAAAACCTGCAGTTAGAAGAGCAAAGGATAAGTCAAGTACTTAATACTCAGCAGCAAAACCAGGACCTTGTCCAAACTTTGTCTCTAAAGCTTCTTAACCTTCCAATGACTTATTTTTTCCACACATGGTTCATTAAAACTTCACCTAAAGATGAAAAGAAATGGAAAATAATAGTATCTTTCTTCTATAACCAAAATATTCCAAGCCTTTTCAAAAGGTATTGCAAAAGGAATAAAGTTAGTTACGTAGCCTTGTTTGCTTGTGTCTCATAGTCTACGCATACTAGTGAAATACAGATTCTTTCACGAAGACTAAAAATCAATAATTTTAGGTCTATGTAATTTAATCACCATCATATTGCTATCAGAGAACTTAACTCAAATGTCAATAACAAGGAAATTGTTAACCTATGCTATAGCTATACAATGCAGCTCTATGCAACTGATTAAAAATTAAGAGCTATTATTACCCTTTTAAACTGATGAGATTTAAGAAAAGTATGTGATTTATTAAGAATTATACAGCTAATGCCAGGCATAGTGGTGTATGCCTGTAATCCTGGTACTTGGGAAACTGAGACAAGAGGATCACAGGTTTGAGGACAACCTCAGCAACCTAGTGAGACCCTGATTCTAAACAAAAATTTTAAAAAATGGGGCTGTAAATGTGGCTCAAAGGTAGAATTCCTCTGTGTTCAATCCCCAGTAACACACACACACACACACACACACACACACGAATCATACAGCTAAGGAGGATAGAGGTGGAACTAAAATATAGGCAATCTGATTCTAGAGAACTTCTTTTAGTTTACTGTCATAAGACTCTCTCCAAGGCTCAGTTTCAGCCTAGGGTACAGCAAACACTTTGCAAAGCTGACTGTGCTTTAAATAAAGCTGGATTCATATTGGCGCAGATCCTAACCCCAACACTGTAGCAATGCAGTGAACTAGAACAGGAATTTAGCTTGGAAATGCTCTCAACTAGGTAGGATCATCTGGCTTATGTTAAACAGTTTTGTGCTAGGCTATTTTGAAATGTTTTACCAAAGCATCATTAAATGATGCCAGACAAAATGTTGATCTCATGAAAGTGGAGAGTAGAATTGTGGTTACTAGAGCCCGAGAAGAAGGTGGGGGCAGGAAAGATGGAGAGCAGATGGTTAAGGTGCAGGCAGTGGAACGGGAGGAAAAACATCTAATGTTCAATAGCACATCAGAATAACTATAGTTGACAGCAATTAATTGCATGTTTCAAAATAGCTAGTAGAGACCTTTGGAATGTTCCCAACACAAAGAAATGATAAATGTTTGAGGTGATGAATATGTAATTACACTGATCTGATCATTACACATTCTATTTATGTATTAACATGTCACATTGTACCCCACACATATGTACAACTACTATGAATCAATTAAAAATTAAATACAATGGCAGGTAGGGAGCCGGAAGGAAACAGATAAAATAATGGTATATGCACATACAAATTTATCACTTTGTATCTTACTATCATGTTGCACCAATAAGATTAAAAGGATGTATGCTTTTTAAAAATGATGCAGGGCAGTCATGTACTCAGCACCTAGCACATATCCCCAAAGACATCATGATAACTTTCCCTGAATCCTACTTACAGGGCAAGGAGTTCCTTCACTCCTACAAAAGATTCATGCTTTCCTGACTTTCTACAAAGACACATACCTATGCCTGTCTAAATCTTTTTTTTTTTTAATGATTGTATTGGTGCATTATAGTCTCACATAATAAAGTAAACCATGTTGACAGTGACATACATGCACACAGCATTTTACGGACCCCTCCCCATTGCCTCCCCATTTTCCTCCTTTCCAATACTGTCTAAATCTTACCAATCCTTCATGGCTCTAAATGTAAGTGGACTAGTACCTTCTTATATTTATTGTTACATTTGCCATTCATTATTTTCATCTAATATTTCTTCCTTATTTCTCTTAGCCATTAGAGCATATTTCCTTATCAAATTTGTTTTTCTCTACCACACAATGTCTTCTTGTCCATAGTAGGAATTCAGTAAACATTTTATTAAAAAATAAATGAATTTTCAAATATGGTGGAGCATGACTATAATCCCAGAACTTGAGAGACTGATACAGGAGGATGGCAGGTTCATAACCAGCCTCAGCAACTTAGCAACATTCTCATCAACCTAACAAGACTCTGTTTCAATAAATAAATAAATAAATAGGCCTGGAGTTGTAGCTTGGAGGTAGAATACCCCTGAGTTCAATCTCCAGTACTAAAATAATAAATGATTAAATACACAAATAAATAAATGCACACCTACATACATAGCGGGTAGACAATGCTGAGGAAATCATGACACAGAGTAACACTGGCACATGTCTGGGGAGAGACTGACAGAGTGAAATAGTCATAAAGCCATCAAACAATTGTGAATTGCTTCTACAAAGCAAGGACACTTACTCAGAAAACATGATACCTATCTTCATGCAGCTTTGTCAAAAGCATGTGAAGCTCTTCTATTTTTTTAAAAATGTATATTTATTGCTGCATTGTAATCTCATGTCATAATGAAGTTTAGAGTGATAGGGACATACATTCATACAGCACCTGATAAGCTTCCCCCCAGGTCAAAGTGAAACTCCTCTAACAGACCTTATGGTGATCCATGAGGAATGTGTAAACATGACTAATAAAATAAAACAAAGTCGTGTGAAGTTTGTGGGATAAAGTAGCTGCCTTCACATATAGACATATTTTGGGGATTGCACAAGAAAGCTAATGCTGAAGGATGATATTCCCTGCCTACCTCACTTTTTGTTTCAATAGTTAGCAGTATTTCTTTCTCAAAGTTATGAGTAAACCCAACTTAGATAGCATGTGGGGAATAATTTGCCTATTATTCAGGGAGTACCACTCTATCTCCAAACCTTTCTTGAATCCCTTCATAGTTTCAGGAGAGAGATTGGGCTGTTGTTCATGATCTCCATCTCCCAGGTTGATTGACGACACCTCCAGTATCTCAATCTCAGCTTTCTTTCCTGGATACTTGCGCATAAATGTAGTCAGTTATGACAGCTCTTTGAGTATTGGCATCATGTAAGGACATGTGTAAATCAGAACATAAGCATGTGCATGTATTATAGAGAATGTCCTCTTCTCATCCTTATCTAAAACATATGCTTTCTAATAAACTGGTATTTTAAAGCTATGCTATTTTTCAAGGACTGCTCATTCTCTCCTCACGGCATGGAACAAGTGACATGTCTAAATGTTATCCAGGGACTGGCGAACTCTCACAATCTCCCTTCTTTCATAAGCGTTTCCCAATTAAATAAAAGAGCAATTTATCTTTTCTTCCTTATCCTAGCAACCAATTCCCATAATGCAAACATACTGGAAATGTACGTATGAAACTTTCCTATTCTAAATTATGTCATTGTTGGAATGTCCATCTCTTTTCTTTTCCTCTCTTTCTTCCTTCCTTCTCTCCTTCCTTCCCTCTCTCCTACCTTCCCTCTCTCCTTCCTTCCTTCTCTCCTTTCTTTCTTTCGTTTTTGATACTGAGGATTGAACCTAGGGCCATTCTACCTATGAGCTACATGAACAGCCCTATTTTATTTTTCATTTTGAAACAGGGCCTCACTAAGTTGCTGAGGTCCTTACTAAGTTGCGGAGACTGGCCACAAATCAGCAATCTTCCTATTTCAGCCTCCCAAGTACTGGGTTTACAGGCATGTGCCACCACACTGGCTAGAAAGTCCATATTTCTACGTTGACTGAACAAGAGATAGTAAAAGATTTAAAATATGCATTTGTTTGCACAGTTTTTGATAGATTTCTGGTTATTCTGTGTGTTGGTTCAGTTGACCTCCCTAACACCCTTTCTCTATTTTCAAATGCTCTAAGTTACTTGTTCCATATTCCTTTGGTGCTAGGTGCTAGAATTCTGGATTAATGCACTCATAAGAAACCTGGAAAGCAGGAGTGAGCAGAATATATCTTCATGAAAATTTTGAATGGTTCTTCTTGCAAGCCAGCTGATGAAAATACAAAGTATCCCCAGTGCCAGCCAGTGCCCATTATGTAGACTCCTCAGTATCAAGGGACAGTATTGGCAGAGGAGACAGTTTAGCTTTGTATTTCTTATTTTAGCTTCAATGTGGTGGCCTCAGAGATAATAGCTCTATTATTCTGTTCTGTGTTGTTCTGAGTTTAATTCCAAGAGACTAAACCTGTGGAAGGTCTATATGCTTCATAGATCTTCCACAGATTTTGAAAATACCCAGTTAACCATACTAAAAGTCTTTCTGTTTAAATACCTTAAGTTCTTTCTGACTCCGGTACTAAGTGCTGCACTGAAACATTGATACATCACTCCTCTGCTTATGTATAAAATATAAATTACAGGGATCTCTATAACATATCTCTTACCAAGCTTCCATCTGTCTCTGCAATCTCAGTTTTCATTATTCTTGCCAGCCAGTTTGTCTCGTTACACCACCCAGAATTCATCAAGTTCTTCCCTATTTCTGTGTTTTGGATATGCCATTTGCTCTTTAATGAATTGCATTTCTCCTTACCTCTTCCCTGCCTCCTTTTCTTCTGTACCCAACTTCAATGTCTCATGCTTCCCAAAGCCATTAAGGCAAAGCTAACTACTTCTGCAACATCTGGTACACAATTCTATTGATGAACTTGTCACACCACATTGCAGGTTTGCATTCTGATTTCTGTCTCCTTTTCCAGACTGTTAGTTCTTTGAGCTCAAGAACCTGGTATACCATTTGCTCTCAAATAGCTAAAAGATTAATAATAATTAACAAAAATTTAACTGAGTAGATGAAGATTATTCCTGTCTTCCGATTATATTATTACCGTCTCTTATATTTGATTCACTGTGTAGCTACTTGTAAATAATAGTAGCTTGTTGGATGGAGATATTGTCCAGCAATGAGTGAGGTAAAGCATTTAATCTTTCCACCCTCTTAAATATGTATACATATGCTTCCTGAGGGCTTTCATGCTAATCTACCCAACTTGAAGCATATACATTTGAATAGGGTCTGATTTGTAGAATAAATTCTCAGAGGGGAGAAATTGAATTTGATTAGCTTGTTTGATATAGATACTGCGCATGTGGGTACCTCGAAAATATAGCTGGAGGACAATTATTTAAATACTCAAATGGGGCATTATCATCAGAGGCTTTTGTGCTCAAACACAGAAGTTGCCATATTTATTGTTTCATACGTATAAAAAACAAATAGTCAAAACTGTTTCCCACTTTGAGGGGCAAAACTATAGCAGATGTCTATTATATTGCTTCTGAAATATTGGTATTTATTTTTATTAGGATTTATATTTGAATGTGGCATGGTGAATTTTATTACAAGGCTTCTGTTAAATACTGAAAGGTGCTACATTTCTGTACAAAATTTTACTTTCTACTAACATTCTTATTCCATCTGATCAGTTTTCTTAAGAAAAATACATGTATTTATGGGAATACCAAGCCAAGGAATGTATAAAAGTTTGCCTTTGCTTAACAGAATTTGAGAAGATTTAGTTTTTTCTGGCAGTATTTACTTTCAACTTAAAAAAATATGAATTTCTTGACTATTTCATTTAATTAGGGAAATGTTATTCTAAAGTAACATTAAAGTAGCTTTTTAAACTGAAAATTGTAACCACCATTTCATGCTTTTATGTTTTCTTTATATCACATACAAAGTCAAAAGTCAGTAATGAATGCAAAATATTTATTAGGAATGAAGGTATAAAATGAGCCCATAATAGAATACTGACAGATTTTATATTGTTTTCATAAGCATTTCTAAGCTCCCTAAAGAAATATAAATTCCTTCCAGGAGAAAGACACACCAAATGTGTTTTGTAAATGTGTGATTTTCATATGAAGAGCATTCCAAGCCACTTGTACAGACTAGAAATCTCTGCGTGTTTGAGAATGAACATTGAAATTGTCCTAGTTACTAGAAAATGTGGAAAATATTAGCATCAAGTACACAGTGAATTTTGGTGTACTTAGGTTAACTGAACAACTGTTAGCTTTAGGCTCCATTTGAAGGCAAATTATTTTCTATGGTTTTAATATTAGAGAACTGAAGTTATTTCTAAATGTATTTATTTAAATGTAAGAAGCTCAATTGTTCTTCATTGTTGTGGCTAGCCTGAAGAAATACAGAGGGCTATATGTAAAATTTAGTTTAGGTGTAAACACCGACACTATCACATACATACATCAAGAGGATAGGAAAAGCCCAGTGTAATATAATCACAGTACTAGGGAGGCTAAGACAGGAGGCTTAGAGATTCAAGGTGAGCCTCAGCAACCTTTCAGGCCTTTGGCAACTTAGTGAGATCCTGTTTTGCAATAAAAAATATAAGGCTAGGGGTATAGCTTGGAGGTAGAACATGCCTAGGTTTAATCCTCAGTACAAAAAGGAGGGGGGGAGGGGATAGGAAAAGCTCTACTTTTCACATAATGGTGAACAAGGAGAATTCCTCAAGCAGATATGAAAGTGAGATGAGAAACCAAGGAAGGGAGACAAGTTTGAGGTTTTTAATAATCGTTAGAAGGTGAGGAAAGGTGAGGGTTCCCTAATGTTGTAGGAAATTCTTGTTGGTGTCAAAGGAATGAGCACCCAGACTTTCTTATCAGCCGCCTCAAGTGTGCAGCAAAAAGAGGAACAGGAGGAGGTAGTTTTAAAAGCTGTCAGCAGCCAAATACCAAAAATTAAGTCAATTCCTACTGTAATCAGCCTTGCAATTTCTCCATTGACTTCATTATTGAGCTCTCTTAGGAGGTAACAATGGTTGATATCATGCAACCTGACTCTAGGTCAATCTGAGAATCATATCAGAAGGATAAAACATATCAGATACTATACCAGCCTGGGTTCATATTCCAATGCACACTACACTCACCCCCCATTACCCAGATACTTAATCTCTTTCATTTGTTGTTGTTCATTTGTTTTCTTTATGCAGGGCTATGATGAGGAATGAAAGAGGAGTGAATACACAATGTCTAGCCCACGACAGAGGTTTAAAAATAGTAGTTATCATTACTTTACTTGAGATTTTCTTAAATGTTAGATACTGTGACACAACAAATCTGGAAATCCTAGTGGTAGAGCAAATAAAAATAAAATTAAACCCTTATCAAAGATTAACAGACAGACAATGAAAATAAAATTAAACCTTTATCAAGGATAAACAAAGCCAGACATTGGTTAAAGTTCCATGGGCAGATTTTCATCAGTAATAACTATGGTGAAAGGGAAAAAAGTCAAATGAACTGAGCTCAACTTTGACTTCTGCAGAGGTAACCAGGCATTTTAAAGCGAAAATGAGAGCCAGGTGTGATGGTGCACACTTGTAATCCCAGTACTTGTGAGGCTGAGACCACAAGATCCAGGTTTGCAGCCAGCCTCAGCTACTTAGTGAGACCCTCCACAACTCAGTGAGACTCTGTTTCAAAATAAAGAATAAAAAATAGGGCTAGGGATATAGCTCAGAGGTAGAATGCCTCTGGGTGTCATCCCCAATACAACAAAACAAACAAAAACAAATTAAAAAAAAAACAAACAAAGGGAAAATGAAGGAATAAGGATGACAGGAATCCCAGGGACTTGTGCAAAGTCAGGAAAGTGAAAACATACAGGAAGTTGAACAGGGGCATTGGTCCATGGAGCCCAAGATGGTTTCTTAGCTGACACTGAATTTAGGCTTCTACCCTCACATGGAAGCTGAAAAACAGGAGCCCTGTCTTTAGGTGTTGGATGGAACAAACAATAAATTCTTTTGGCACCTGTGGGTTTTCTTGGGTAGGGATTTTAAGAGGAGATAAGGTCAACCATCCTAAAGATGTGACCATGAGCTGTTAGAAACTGTTAGTGCTTGTTCAAGTCTTTACAAGTCAAGTCTAGAGCCTTGTCAAGAAGGGAACTCAGAGGAACCTGGCCAGAACTTGCTCAAGGAAAGACTCTTCGCCATTTTCAAAATGAATATAAAAGAATTGACTCTTGGAAATTTTATTCTAAATTAAAACATGCTAACATTATTTACTAGCATAAATGTAAACTTCCTTAGTCTCATTTAGTGGTAAAATCTCAGCATATGGAGTCACTCATATCAATTTGAGGTTAAAAACATGAATTTTATTTTGGGGGGAGGAGAAGTTAGAAAGGCAATTAAGAAAAGAATGATTAATTTTAAAATAATTATGGATTCACAAGAAATTGCAAGGAACTGTACAGGAGGACTCTGGACCATTCACAAAACCTCTACCCCATAGTAACATGTAACATAATTAGATGAATAGATTATAAAATTATGGGATATACTTGTAAGAGAATTCTACTCAGCAATAAAGCAGAACAAAATTACAAAATTGCAGGAAAACAGATGGACCCAGAGAACTTTTTATTAAATGAGATTAGTGAGTCACAGAAAGTAAAGGGTCATATGTTTTCTCTCTTATGTGGAAGCTAGGGAGTAACCACCATAAAGAGGAACTTTAGATAAAGGAGGAAAAACCCCAGTGGAGAGTGGATGGGGATTTAGGAGAAGCTTAGTGGGGCGAGAATTAATGAAGGAAACACTTCCATCGAAGTTATGTACATATGTGAAATTACCAATGCCAATCTCAATACCATGTATGTGGACAGGAGTAGGGAGGGAGCCGGGGGGAAGCCCACCAAGTCCTGTGTGCATGTATGTCACTATCACTCTGAACTACATTATAATGTGAGACTACAATGCATCAATAAAACTATATTAAAATATCAAAACCAGAAAATTAAAATTGGTATAATCTACCACATTTATGAATATTTCATGAGTTTTATTTTTAAGTAGGAAAGTTGGTATTCTAATTTGACAGTGATATTCTGAATTTAAAGAAAGACCCACTGGTCTTACCTTTTCCATGCCAAGTTGGGCATGTACCTAAGCCGTTTCTGGAGCCTTTAATTCTGCCATCGTTGCCTCTCAGGTTCAACCTCTTCCTCCCCATGGTTTTGTTGTACTTTGCTTTTATTCTTACTTTGCATAATTTCAGATTCACATAATGTTATAAGAATTATACAAATAATTCCCATAGAACATTTACCCAGATTCTTCAAATAGTAACATTTTACCACATTTGCTTTATCAATTCTCTTTTTTCCCTCTTTTTTCCATCTACATATGCATGCACACACACCCAATCACACACACAATAGTATAATACACTAAGAAACACATATTTGATCTTCATTCCTGTTTCCTGGCATGGAGGTCCTAAAATTCTTATAGTTACAAGAATTATAATGATGGTAGGTACATATTTTGCTTTCACATTTAATTTTTGACCCCTGTTACTGACATAGAGCTCCTAATACTTTGGAATAGCTTAGATGATAGGAATGTCTTTGTTCTAATATAGTAATCCTTTGGTTAGCTCTTGGGTGGAGGGGGCTGGGAGCTGACTACAGAAAGTCCAAACCAGCATTTGTTGTTGTTCATGTTTTATATGATTGCCATTGTGATTGGAGTTAGGTGAAATCTCAAGGCAATTTTGATTTGCATCTCTCTGACTGCTAATGATGTAGAACATTTCTTCATACATTTATTGGCCATTTGTATTTCTTCTTTTGTGAAGTGTCTATTTAGATCCTTTTCCCATTTTTTGATTGGGTTATTTGTTTTCTTAGCTGTGAGCTTCTTGAGTTCTCTCTATATTCTAGATATTAGTCCTCTATCAGAAGAGTAGCTGGCAAAGATTTTCTCCCACTCTGTGGGCTCTCTGTTAATCAGAATGGCAATCATCAAAAATGTGAACAACAAAGCCGGGCATGGTGGCGCACGCTTGTAATCCCAGCATTCGGGAGGCTGAGACCGGAGGATCCGGGTTCGCGGCCAGCCTCAGCTACCTAGTGAGGCACTCCGCAACTTAGTGAGACTCGGTTTCAAAATAAAAAGAATAAAAAAATAGGGCTGGGGGTGTAGCTCGGAGGTAGAATGCCCCTGAGTTCAATCCCCAGTACTGCAAAAAAAAAAAAAAAAAAAAAATGTGAACAACAACAAATGCTGGCGAGGGTGTGGAGAAGTGGGAACCCTAATACATTGTTGGTGGGATTGCAAATTAGTGCAACCACTTTGGAAAACAGTATGGAGGATCCTCAGACGAATGGGAATGAACCTACCATATGATCCAGCAATACCACTTCTGGTATCTACCCAAAAGAATGGAAACCGATGTATGTGTATCTATTTTTATAGCTGCACAACTCACAATTGTCAAACTATAGAACCAGCCAATATGTCCATCAACAGATGAATGGATTACAAAACTATGGGATATGTACACAATGGAATTTTACTCAGTCATAAAGAAGAACAAAATCATGTCATTTGCAGGGAAATGGATGGAACTGGAAAATACTATGTTAAGTGAGATTAGTCAGTCACAAAAAGTAAAAAATCGTGTGTTCTCCCTAATATGCAGATGCTAGGGAGAAGATGGGGCACATAATATACTTTGACAAACATATCAAAGTCAATCACTAAACTGAACCTGAGAAGGAGGGAAGGCAAGGGAGTGGGGTGGGAATTGGGGAAGGGGTTAAATGAGAAATGAGTGCATGTATGCCTTTACCAGCTTGTACCTAACAAACATGTATGATTATAATGCACCAATTAGAAAATAAATAAATAAAAATTAAAAAAAGAAAGTCCAAAACATAATTAGAAACTTTGATCTTCAGCCCCAGCCCCCATCTTCCAGAACGAGGAGAGGAGCAGGAGACTGAATTAAGAATCAATCACACTTGACTGATGAAGTCTTCATAAACATCCCCAAAGTGTGGGTTCAGAGAGCTTCTGAACTGCTGAGCATGCAGAGGCGCATGGAATTTGGTGTGCCTGGGGAGTACATGGGAATTCCATGATGTTTCATAAGGCCTTTGCTCTCCACATCTCTTACATCTGGCTGCTCATCTATATCCTTAATAATTAACAGGTAAACCAAAGTAAAATTTCCTTGTGTGTGATAAAATGTTCCAGCAAATTATCAAACCCAAAGAGGGTATGCGGGAACCCAGATTAACAGCTAGCCAGTTGGAAGGGCAGGTCACAACCCACAACCTAGACTTGCAATTTTGTTCAAAGAGTTGCAGGGGTGTCTTTCATGGGACTGAGTCCCTAACTCATGGAGTCTGTACTGACTCCAGATACTATCAGAGCTGAGTTAATTAAGACCTAGATTTTTCCTTTGCTTTTTATTTTTAGGTTTCCTCCCTCTCTCTTAGCAAAATATCATTGATACCAGAATATCAATGGTATCATTGATATTTTGCTAAGATTGCAGACATTTAAGATTTAAACTTGTCCTCAATTTGAACTGACCTTTTATCCTCAGGTCAAATTTCATACACATAGCACAACCTCCCCAAAACATTTTACTATCACTCAACTAATCCACATCATTTTTCCATTAAAAATTGTATTGGTCAGCTAACAAAAAACACCTTATGTAAGAAACGTCTCCTCCCAAACCTGAATAATTCTTATTTTAGGTAACTATAATTTTTGTTTATCTATTTAAAAATTAAAAGACATTACCACCATAATAATAGTAGCAATAAACCAAACTAAATATGAGACACTAATTTGGGGGATCTCTCCGTGATGCATAGTGTTGTTATCAATGCTTTTAAATAGACACACATGTCTCTAGAACCACATTTACACATCATCTGAACTAAAAAAGTCATTTTATGGAACAATATTCTCATTATATGTTAATTCATGTTAATCAAAGGATATATGAGCAAATAAATGTGAGGAATACTGTTTTAGTTAAAAATGCCTCAGATTGGGAGGGACCTGGAGGGTAACACAGAGCAAAGGCTGTGTGTATGTGTGTATCTGTTATTCTGAATCACACTGTGATGTATAATTACAATACACAAATAAAAAAGTCAAAATGCATCAGATTTTCATATTTTGATGTATTTCATAATACATAAGGTATACAAGAAAAAAATACAAAGCACTCAGTTAGGGTCTGCTAGAGAATCAGTTGTTGGTGGAGAGAAATCTGCACACATTTTGATCAGAGAAATGTTCTGTGTTGAGTTGTCAATATAATAGCACAAAAGGTGTTTCTATAATTTCACTTCTTTTTCCCAAATAGTTTAGGGTTTATCTCAAAACAAAGACATTCTTTTTCTGTAATCACAATACAAATGTCGAAACCAGGAAATTTACATTTATACAATACTATTATATATTCTATAGCCTTTATTCAGATTTTGCCAATTGTCCCAAAAATGTCCTATACAGTAAATGCATTTGGTTATCATATATCTTTAGTCTCCTTTAATATGGAATAGATGTTCAACATTCCTTTGTCTTCCACATCATTGTCATTTTTAGAGTACATGCCAGTTATTCTGCAGAATGCCTGTCAAATTTAGATTTGCCTGCTGCTTTCTGATAATTTTATTCAGGTTATGCATTTTTAGCAAAAGGTACTGTGTAAGTAATACTGTGTTCTCACTACTTCTTATCAAGAAGTGGAAGAGGTTCATCTATCCCAATTGTTGGTTATATTAACTTTCATCTATTGGCTAAGATTATTTAGACAGATTTAGATACTGGAGTTATTACTTTTTTGTTTATATTTATTAAACTTATTAGGACATAAACTTCTCTCCCCTTCCTTTTAACAATATTTTAAAGCACAACTTAAATATGTCTTCCTCTATCCAACAGTTTTTCCACTGTGTACTTATACTACTAGGAACTTAACTTCATTATAGGATTTATTATGTTGAAGAGTAACTATTTTTTTTCTATATCATCTAATAGATTAGAGACCTTTGTCATCGGGGACTATCTTATTCATTATTGTGTGTTGTAGGAAAATAGAAGCTTCCCAAAAGCTATTAATTGAATAAACCAGTAAATGAACAGTCTAAGAGGAATAATAAACAGGTGTCATCTTCTTCGTTTTATAAAGAATTGTGAAGATCAGCACAATGTGATTAAATTATGACAGCAAGTTCTAAGCCTCGCACATAATGAGCATTATTAAGCTCATTTTACTTGAGTCCAAGAGGCTACTTAATTTTACTCTACTCCAAGAATAGGGAGAGGAAAAAACATTTTTTACATCTAGATTCAAAGCTGGATTTCATGACAGGTGATAGTACTTAGAGTATCAGCTAATGAAACAATAATGCTATGAAAGAAATAGTCCACAGCATAGTGTCCTGACACGGTAATTGGTACTCTCTCATGCACATCTGGGGCCATCAGGGGTCAACTGATCTAGACTGAGCTCTGCTGGGCTGGCTCCAAGCTTCAGATTAGATCCAGTTCTGCTCTACTTGCTTTCTATTCCCTTTGGATCAGCAGACTCCGCAAGTCCAGAGAACAATAGAGCAGGCCATGACATAATGTGCTTCTCAAGGCTGATGCTAAAAACTGGCACACTCACTTCTAAATGCTGACTATCCAAAGTAAATCACATGGCCAACCTTAGCCTCAGGGTGGCAGGCACATGGCAGAGAATGTGGACAGCAGAGGAGTAAAGAACTGAGGAGAGTAATGGGAATAGTAACACAGTCTATCCCAGAAATACCAACAGAGATGGAAGCATGAGAATTTCATGTTAAAGAGGGATACAGCAAGGGTGTGAATTACAGGTGAGCTATCTGGGGTGTGTGCATGCCTGAGGATAAGCATGTATGTTTACTTAGCCTGTTGTTTTCCCTGTGCTCTAGCCAAGTCCATATTCTAGTTAGACACAGAAGTTATAGCTTCTCCAGTGACCAAATGGATGGGCATCCTCAGGCATTTAAACATTTTTACTGTTGCCGTATGTCCAACTTAATTGACACCTTTGTTGTGCAGATAAATAGGCATCTGAGAGAAAAATTGTGAAAAGTTACAAGAGCTCTATTAGTGTCTTACTAGTATTATCATTAGTTTAATCTAGATATGAGTTCAGAGAGAAAGATGATGCCTAAACCTAGAACATTAGAACTCACTCTCTGGGAAGAGTCACAAGATTTGTAATTAGTTTGTATTGGATAAAATTAAATCATTTTTGTAATTTCTGTCTTTCTTGATGTAGGGGATACCAGGGGGACATTCTACCTCCCATCTACATCTCCAGCCATATTTTTATTTTTTATTTTGGAACAGGCTTACTAGTCATTGAAGGCCTACTAAATTGCTGAGGTTGGCCTCAAACCTGAGATCCTCCTAGCTCAGTCTCCCAAGTACTAGATTTATAGGCATGTGCCACCATGCCTGCCCATAATGTCTGCCATTCTAAGAATAAACACTAGAAAATACTTTTTATGTCAATAATTTTCTAACATTTACCTAAAAGCAATGGGTCTGTCCATTCATGAACCAGAAGCTATGAAAGTATAAGCCAAAATTAATCTTTTCTTTTTATAAGTTGATCATCTCAGGTGTTTTTTGTAGTGATATAAAGCTGACTCATACACAAATCATCCTTCCCAATAGCACCAGTTTTCAACAAATATTTTATGTATGTATGTATGTATGTATGTATGTATGTATTTATTTATTTTTGCAGTACTGGGGATTGAACCCAGGGGCATTCTACCTCTGAGCTACACCCCCAGTCCTATTTTTTATTTTGAAACAGGGTCTCACTAAGTTGCAGAGGGCCTCACTAAGTAGCTGAGGTTGGCTGCGAACCCTGATCCTTCGGTCTCAGCCTCCCAAGTACTAGGATTACAAGCATGCGCCACCATGCCTGGCTTCAACAAATATTCTAGAGATTAATTTTTAACATGTACTTGCTGAGTGCTATTTGAAATACAAATTATATTTTCAATTACAGTGTACTAAAGTAAAATGCATAACAAATTTGGGCAAAGTTTACTAAAGTCTCTACCTGCTTTTTAAAGAACAGTTAAAAAATCTTTTCCTCAGATATGTTCATACTCCTTTCATTATAAAACTCACAGCTACAAAAGTCATGGTTCTGCTTTTATGATGGCATGGGTGATTCTGGAAACAGAAAACAAATGTTTTAAGTCTTTAATATGTGAATGCAAAATGAATGCTTTGTTTTGTCATGCAGTTATGACAGTCTTTACTTCAAAAGGAAAAAAACACAACCAAACTATCACTTGACAGTTTCATTTTATCAAGTAGAAACAAACATTCTTAGTTTTAGAAAAGAGAAAATATAAAGAAATTATTTACTCTAATATGAAAAAAGAAGGTGCATATAGAGCCAAAAGGATGCTTTTAGATCACAAACTTAAGAAAGCTATTTATTATCACCATGAGTTCATTCACTCCAATAGAAAAATGTGCATGTCATAGCCTCCAAATGAAAGGTTTGCATTCTACTTATTATCAACAACTTTCTTCTTAGCTATGCCTTAGTCTATTTTTTAGTAGAATAACTATGTAAAGAATCATAGTTTAGCCGAACATGATGGCACAAACTTGTAATACCAGTACTTGAGAGGCTGAAACAGGAGGATCACAGGTTCAAGGCCAGTATCAGCAAAATAGAGAGATTCAGCAAAATCCTGTTTCAAAACAAAAAATTTTAAAAAGGGCTGGAGATATAGCTAGGAGGTAGAATGCCCTGAGTTCAATCCCCAGTATAAATAATAATAATAATAATAATAATAATAATAATAATAATAATAATGTAGTTTAGGGGTTTCTAAGAAGTTTCTAGATTGGTTACTGGTAGAACTAAATGTATCAAATTTATCATCCCAATAGTCACAGACACTATTCTTGGAGTATATATATTAAATTTCCTCTCATTCTCAATTTAAAATGTTTTCAACAGGTACTATAAGACTATGTTCAAGATTGACTAGAAACATTTTCCCAGTTCTATTTTGGTGATTTGCATTCTGCAACAAATATCTCTCCCAAATCTTATAGCAAATATAACTGCTATGGTGTGTGAAGCATGCCAGTTTTCCCCTATTACATCTCAAACTTCTTGCCTGCCTGAGAGTCAACATTAATACCAATCAATTTAAGGATATGCTATAGTTCTTCTCTGGAGCCAAATAAATCTCTAGGGGGAAATGTGGCATGAATACCAACAGTTTGCTTCTCATTTGTAGAGAATGAAATGCATGGGCTTCTTAAACTCCTTTTAGATCTCCAAGAGTTCCTTCCTTCCTTCCGTCCCTCCTTCCTTCCGTCCCTCCTTCCTTCCTTTTTCTCTTTCTTCCTCTTTCTTTCTTTCTCTCTTTCTTTCTTTCTTTCTTTCTTTCTTTCTTTCTTTCTTTCTTTCTTTCTTTCTTTCTTTATTTTTCTTATTTCTTATCTTTTAAGTTCCATGTCATTTGCAATGTGGGTTTTTAGGATGACAGGCTATATAGAAGTAATAAGAATGTTATAAGGTTTTCTTTAAGAACTGTTTTTTTACTGAGGCTTTATTCTTTACCTTCTCTTTCTCTCCTTACTCTCTTTCCCTCTTTCTTTATTTCTCCCCTAGATATGATCATGAGATTGGATTTACCAAACAGATCTGTTGGTAAAGATGCCTTAGTGGATTTCAAATTATTATTCAAAGAATAAGTGAGAAAGATAGAATCTTGAGGGTGCTTTGAATTCCTTTTCCAGGTCAGGATAAAATTACTATATCTTTTCTGCTTGTATGACTTTTCAGCTTATCATTTTAGAATTGCACAACAAAATGCATACCATGCTCTTCTTATTTAATAATAGAACTTTTCCAGAGTAAACCTACCTATATTATGACTTTTTCTAGTTGAGATTTCTGATATGATGATATCTTAAAATGTAAAAACAGTAAATTCATTATCTCCATTTTAGCATGTTTTATTGTAAAAAAAAAAAACACCCCAACATTTGTCATGTAAACTGTTTTAAGGGTACACTTCAGGAACATTAAATGTAAAATATATTATAAAATAGATCTCCAGAAAATTTTTATCTTAAAATGTTCTAAATATGAACAACTCTTCTCTCCCTCTAGCCTCTGTAAGCACCCCTGTACTTTTTATTTTCATGTATTTGAGCACTTTATATATCTCCTCTGAGTGCAATCATATAGTTTTTGTCTTTCTATGACTGTCTTATTTCACTTAGCATAATGCCCTCAAATTTCATTCATGTAGTAGAAACCAACAGAATTTCATTTCTTTTAAAGGCTAATATTCCATTGTAGATATATGCCACATTTGGTTTACCAATTGGTCCATCAGTGGGCACTTGGATTGCTTTCAACTCTTGTCTGTTATGAATGGTGACACTATAAGCACAATTGTATGTAGATTAACATATGGAAAGAACAGAACTCATATGATAGAAACTCAAAATGTTAAGTCATCTGAACTGAATCTAGGAAGGATACTCTCAATTTCTCTGATACACAATAGAATAAAATATTTAAGATTCAATACTCTTCCCTCCAATTTGTGGAGAGTGATAGTAGATTAAAAATTTATAAATTAAAAACATTTTCTTTAGGCTTTACTTATATATCTCACAGACATTCTTAGAATTAGGAAGGGGAATGTTTATTGCAGACACATATTTGCAGGGTTGCTGTGGTGCCTTCCTTCCCCAGAAGCCAGAAGCCAACCTTCGCTTTCTAGATTCCACCTAAAGGAAAATCTGGCTTTTTTAGGTGGTCTCCTGATAGTGACTGTTCTGATTGCAGAGTGTCAAGAACCACTTTGGAAGCCTGGTTCCTTGTACTGGCTTCTAAAGTCATCCATTAAAAACTACCCCCCCATACTCTATCTGTAACAGGTGACTCAATTTAAAGGGCTAACAATAAAATGGGGCAAAAAACACATAGCAAGTTCTTTCCCAAATGTTATTCAAAGAGACACTCATGCCCATTCATGCAATATCATATAAATACTCATACAGTGGTTATGCTGCTTACCATACTATGTGGCAATGATTTGTTTTCTTGTTTTGGCTTGCTCATTTAGACCAAAAATTCCACAAGAAGAGAATATTTGTTTTATTCAACTAGGTATTCCACATGTATACCTAAATAGGCTATACCTATTTAGCCATAGTTTGTACTAATATCAAGATACGAATTCTAAAACAAATGTCAATACCATTGAAGTTTTCCAAAGATAAGGGCCTGTTGCCTACATTTGTTTAATCAATTATTGGTAGAAAATCACTAAGGAGGAGACACTGACATATAACATACTCAGAAAACAGCAATAGATTCCATTGTGAATGAATTTGATTTTGTAAGACCAGCAAAGCAAACACCAGATATTGGGGAAGAATAAACTGTACATCATTAGTACAAACAAATGGCCTTTGGGCTCTTTAAGTATGATTTTGACCCTCAGAAGTAATATGCATGCCTAATTACAGCAAATCATATAACTTCAAAAGTCATATAGCTGCTATAGAAATATATTATCAAGAAGCATTTCTTTTGATGTCTTATGATTAATGTCCTACATATTGAACTATAAATTGTACAAATTAATCTATTAATTGAGAATGTTCATTGGAATGTGTGGTTAATAAGAGAAAAAGTTATTTCTTTGACCCTGCCTCTAGTAATAATCCAAAACAATTTAGAATCTCATTTACTCTCCCAGGGCAGAATCACCAGGGAGACACATTTTCTGACAGTAGAAAGTCCTGTCTTTACTGGACATGCTACAATTACTGAATATAAATCAAGGGACTCTAATGGGTTGGGGGAAGAGAAGCTGCTATGAGGAAACAAAATTAAACCACTCTTTGAGGGTAGCTTGTTAAGGTAACTAAATCCATTTATCCTTTCCATGAAATTCACTCTTGTGTGTTTGCTAAGGCCTTATCAGAAAACCAATTACAGATGTAAATTCTCCGTTTGCTCGCTATCACCAAGGAGCAGCTAATGTCCTATAAACACTACTCTGTTATCTCATTAATTGAAGAAACAGAAGTCAAAAGGGAACTGTGTTTACTTTTAAAGTAATTAAAAGAAATGTCTAGGAGGATGGGGACTTGATATCAACCTGTCTGCCATTCAGAAGCACTGAATGACCTGACATTTCCATTTAATTCTCAGGGATATAAATTCTCACCAGTAATCTCTGAAGGAATTGAGTTAAATATGCTGGATTTAAGATTAGTGTGTCATATACATAATCTCAAAGAAAAAATAAGCATAAACATCCTTAGGTAAAATAATTTCAAATCAATAGCTAAGAAAATAAATAGTTCAAATAATGTATAGGGAGGGGTAGGAAGTGAGGTTGGACCTGGAAACAAACACACCAAGTGTTGTGTGCATGTATTTTTCTATCACTATGAATATAATTACAGAACACAAGGAAGAAAGAAAGAAAAAAAGAGAGAGAAAGAAGGAAATAAAGAAAGATACAAGTAGTCTAGCAAGTTTTTTCTAGGTTAGAAATGAAGCCTTGGAGCAAATCAGAAACAACTAGAATAAGGGAAAAGAAAACTATTCCTTCTGCAGTTAGTCAAGAAAAAAAAAAAAAGGTGCAATTGTAAGAACTTTTTAGGTGGTGAGAGTCTTAATTGGTGACTTCAATGTACTACATCATTTATTCTAGAAAAAACAGATACTAAAATTTTGGACTATATGCAGAGATCCTTAGAAATCATAAATTCAAAAAACACTGCACCACATTTTCCCAAAGAATAAATTGTTCCTTGAAATACTGCAGCAGTAATTCAGCTGAATGATCTGAAACAGTGAATGTGCTTTCCTGTTGACCTGTGAGGGAAGAGGAAATGGGATTACTTATACATCAAAGTACCTTTGGCATAAATTACCAGCAGTCAAAGTATAGTATGTAATTACAAGTAGCTTAGCAGTCTTTTCAGTATTTGTTTTAGAACCCTAACTATCTCCATATAAAGGACCTTCTGAATCAATTTACTTCAAAGTTCCAATCTCATTAAGGACATTTTGAATGTGAAAACCTATCTTAGCTTTCTTAAATAATTTTTTAGTTATTCACAAAAGCAAAGAACTAATATATTTAACCTACTCCTATCTCTCATATAATATGTAAAAATATGAAGTAGCTAATAAGCGTAGATAACTTGTGAATGGATAATTTGGGTTGGGTGGTTTACTCTGTACTTACCTCTAACAAAGAATGCCCTTTTTATTTTCATTTTTTGTATACTAAAAGACAATTTAGAGTATCATCTCCAGGCAGTCAAGGTACATGGTAAATAACTAACAATAATCTAAACAGAAAGTCGTAGAAATAAAAATGATCACACAGTATTCTTGTAGTTTTGGTAAATGAGTACTGTGAAGAATTAATCCTAGTGATAGCACATTTGTCAGCATAACTCAATCTACCTTTCAAGATTATGTTTGAGAATGTTCTCACTACCACTTACTATGCTCTTTATCACCACTGAGTGGTAGAGCTATCTGAATAATTCCTTCTATGATAGAATAACTTTAATCTACTTTTGGAGTTATGTAAAAATGAAGAAAGGTAGGAAATGATAGAAAGATTTGCTGATTTTCTATTATTTAATCTCCCTTTTCTTCTTGCTTCTTCATCTTTTCTCAGAAAAATTCCATGGAAAATAAATTTTATTTTTTTATTAAAGCAGGTTTTAGACCTACTTGCTAAAAATTATCCCAACTAATCATATATTGAATTTTACAATTAATATGTCAAGTTACATACGAAAATGTAATTTAGAGGGAAATCAAGTGTTTAAATGTGGAATAAGGGGTGTATTTCTGGTCAGAGACCTCACCCTTTGTATTATTTCTCTATTGTGAATGTATTAGACTGTCTCAAATTTCTCTTCCAAATAAAACTCCTTCTTGGATTGGAATATATGTTAGTAGATGATACCCTTTCATTCTGCACAGCATTTCTTTGAAGAAGTTCTCTGTCATTTCACTGATGTAGAAATCTACACACTTGCTGAATACTGACACACCCTTATCTTCATCTCCTGACTCATAAGATTGGATTTTTACCACTACACCTGCCTTGATGCCTTAATGGGGATTATTTAAAGAAATAGGAATTTAAATGGAGAAATTGACATGATAGATTGGGATTTTCTGTTGTCCTCATCTTTCACAAAAGTAAAAATGACAGTCCCAGTCAATTTAATCCAGTTACAATATATAGGAGATTTCCAGTGCTGAGAGTTGTGTGTTCAGTACTAAAAGTTACAGACAGATGAGAAGAGTCAATCCCTATCCTCAAACAATGTATATCTAATATGGAAAAAGCACGACTAGATTTAATCAATCTTTAAGATCTGAACATGTAAGGCCAACACTGTTTCCCATCCTGTGTGATTCTCATTAGAGAAACAAGAAATGCTATGTGTCTGAGAAAAACAACAACAAAAAGTGTCCCCAAAAAGGAGGCCAGCAAAGAAGGAGTCATGTGCAGACATCATGCCTGAAAGAAATAAGTACAAAGACAAATGGTGGAAGAAAGTCATCAACCTTTCTTTGTTTCCATAAAATTGCTCAAAAGAAATAGAACACTTTTTGTTGTATTCACTTTTTTATAAGGAGGTTTTATATGTCTCTGCCTGAAGACAAAGTTAAAAGTGAGGTGAACAAAGGGAAGCATGGGAGAAGTGTGGGACAGTTGAATGAAGTACTAAGTCAGCAGTGTGTACTGAGGATACAGGAGCCCATGGAGTTTAAGGTGCACTGGGAGGTGAGAAGCCCAGACTTGTTCCTCCCTTCTCTGCCTCTATGCCCTGTGAGAATCTGAAATCTCCCTGGCAAATTTTCCTTTTCCCCTGCTCCCTCCGGCAATGTTCATGAACCTGAAGTTCAATATATTTTAGAACTAGCTATTTGGATGGGGGATGGAATTGATGGAAACAAATGTATTGTTCTTGGACTACCTGGCCCTTCTGGGGCATGTTGATAAGAATACTGAAGGCACGGGGGAAAAAAAATCACACAGTACAGGAACATACCCCAAGGTAAAAGGTGCAATAAAATAGTTTAGAAAGGCATGTGCAACTTAGCAGAAAAGAGTGGGAAGTAACTGACTTAGAAAGGAAGGGAAAAAAAAAAGTTGGCAATCTAGGGATAATAGGAGGAGTTTCCATCTGTGAGCATGAAAGAGTATTTTTACTAGTTTTTAGTGCTCTTCAAAATACACAGAAATTGACCATCAGCCTCTAAATTTGTCCCCAGGATTACTTCTTTCGAACAGTTGCTTATCCATAAATTTTCTCAATTGGAGATTATTTTATCTTGACAAGGGTTACCATTTCTTAACTTTGTCTTCTCTTTCTCATTGTGCTTTGAAATGTTTGGGGATTAAATATCTCATAAAATCACATACTTAGCATCACAGTGTATCTTTGAAATGTTGCATATGAAGTTTGAGATAGTTCCATTAAGAGCACAGAGCACAGGAAATTTACAGCAGATTATTCTCCCCAAGACTGGATCTCTAAGTTTTAGCATAACTCATAAAATTTCCTAAAATAATATAATAAAAATACAAACAAAGAAAGCACAGGGAATTTGTGATCAAGACAAAGTAAGATGTAAACTATTTGAAAATATCTAGAGGGACTATATTCTTCTAAGTTGACATAAAATTTATCAGTAAACTTAACTGCCATTTTAAATTTCACTAAATAATGAACATTTTCAACTGGCGATTATGAAGTTTTATCAAAATTTGTATGAACTTAATATTGTTGTCACATAATAAATGAATCTCTGAGAAGTGGTATCTAGTAATTAGAAGAGTCAAGATTTGAATTCAGTATTATCTGATTCTTGCACTTTTCTCTTCCAAAGGCTAGCTAACTCAACAGTCTCTGGTGATTGTTCAGAAAATGCAGGAAGTTCAGAGGTGGGTTTTCTCCAGCTGAAAAAATTCAATGGTCCTTTACCATCCACAATGAAATTTCATGATGTTTTAACCTATCTAAAAGTACTGCATGTTTTTAAATACTAAATTTACCAAAAAGGAAAATAGGAGACGAATTTGCCCCGAATGTCACCAAATTGTGACTGAATCATAATATACTACTGCATTCATTTATTTGCTCTGATGTAGACCTTGAAGAAATTTTCATGAAGGTTTAAAATTTGCTCCTCAAACAAGTCTGTGTTTACCTGTTTTATGTAATCAAATAAATGCTTTTATCTTCAGCAGAAAAGCAGCTTTACAAGCAGGCTTCTATACCTATGGTGTTCAGATTCTTTTCTGACTAATGTCCTTCTTAATATGTCTGAAGAAACAGTGGCTACCTTTGAGTTTGGCAGGATGCCATAAGGAAATAAAATACCAAATGCCTTAAGTTTAAAATTTCTACATGGAACCTTTATTACAAGTGTCACAGCAAAGTCCCAGCAGTCGTGACAGACTGTACCAGATATCTCCCTATGGAACCTTATACTTGTGCTGACATCACCATTGCCCTGGGACACTATGTAGGCTTAAATTAGAGAATAAATAATTGTCGGTGCATTTGAAACACAAAAATGTTAGTTCAAAATCAAAGAGAAAGATGGGGATGGAAAGATAAATGTATGAAAAGAAAAATACATGAAGTTTTTTTTTTCCTATTGAATATTTATTTTTTAGACAAAACATGTCCATTAAGTTAGGATTAACACTTTGTGTGCATGACTTTGGAAAAATCACTGAATTTCCACAATATACAGAATCTCTAGATTCTATATTAGTCAAAAATAGTCATCGGAATTAGATATGCTCTGTTGTTCATATCCTTTATCTGTGCTTGCTTTGTTACTACATCTACAATCAAATATAATTTCAGTTGACTGAGTGAAGCTCAGTCATAAAACAAGAAAGGAAGATTTCACACAATTTACTGTCTTAATTCCACAAAGAAAAAGAAGAAAATGTGGTTGTTTTGCCAACAAGAATGTCCCAGAATGAAAAGGAAAACCAAATTGAGGAAAATATGCCTATGTTCTTAAAAACAATTATAATGATCACTAAACCAATTTCCTTCGTTGTTTTTTAAATTTCCTTTAAATAATAAAGGATTTCCATAAGCACCTCAAACCTAACATGTCTCTTCAAGATTTTTTTATTTTACTCTTAGAATACTGCAAGAACTTCCTACGCGGTTACTGCTATTCTCAAATAGAGGTGGTATTTACTCTTAGAATACTGGAGCACCCCGTTTGGTTACCTCCAAAATGTCCTCTATATTGCTTCCAAATTGTACTTCCTAAAACAGAAAGCCATGTCACTCCATTGTTCAAATTGAGCAAGTTCCCAAAGCCTACTTAACTCCTTCACATGACATGCAAGTGTCCTAATATTGGTCTCCCTTGTAGCTTCCACCTCCTATCATGTGTACCTCTTGTCTCATGGCCCCTCCCATCTTTCTTGTCCCATCATATCATTAAAAATGTGATCATACCACATTCCTTTCTTGAGCTTGCATTGCTTCTTCTGTCAAGATATCCCATGTGTGTCTCCACTCTACCTCAACCCAAGAGACTTCCATCAAAATGGGAAAGGCTACTCATCCCTTAGCATGTGCTTTAAATATCTCCTCCTCTTTAAAGCATTCTATTGTGAATTGAGCCGCTATAAACATAGATACACATGTATCGGTCTGGTAGTTTGGTTTCCATTCTTTTGGGTATATACCCAGTAGTGGTATTGCTGGGTCATATGGTAGGTTCACTCCCATTCCACTGAGGGTCCTCCATACTGTTTTCCACAGTGGTTGCACAAGTTTGCAATCCCACCAACAATGTATTAGTGTTCCCACTTCTCCACACCCTCGCCAGCAC
>PVLC010002543.1:47334-112956 GCA_004027655.1 Graphiurus murinus
TTTGTATTTCTTCTTTTGTGAAGTGTCTATTTAGATCCTTTGCCCATTTTTTGATTGGGTTATTTGCTTTCTTAGTTGTGATTTTCTTGAGTTCTTTGTATATCCTAGATATTAGACCTCTATCTGAAGTGTAACTGGCAAAAATTTTCTCCCACTCTGTAGGCTCTCTGTTGAGGTTCTTGATAGTTTCCTTTGCTGTCCAGAAGCTCTTCAGTTTAATGCAATATGGGATATGTACACAATGGAATTTTACTCAGCCATAAAGAAGAACAAAATCATGTTCTTTGCAGGGAAATGGATGCAACTGGAAAACATTATGTTAAGTGAGATTAGCCAGTAACAAAGAGTAAAGAAGCATATGTTCTCCCTAATATGCGGATGCTAGGGAGAAGATGGGGCACAGGAGGGTCTCCATAGGAAAAGGAGAGATCCTCGATAAGCAAAGAAGTTGAATTAATTCCAGTAGATGCACGGGGCAGATGGACACCCTAACCACATGATGTACTTACACAATCATATCAAGGTCACTCACTGAACTGAACCTGAAGGGGAGGGAGGGCGAGGGAATGGGGTGGGAATTGGGGAAGGGGTCAAATGAGAATTGTGGAATTGTGTGTAAATATGTTGTTAACAACTTGTGCTTAACAAAGATGTATGCTACATTGCACGAATAACTACAAAAAAAAAAGAACAAAATCATGTTATTTGCAGGGAAATGGAAGGAACTGGAAAACATTATGTTAAGTGAGATTAGCCAGTCACAAAGAGTAAAGAAGCATAGGTTCTCCCTAATATGCAGATGCTAGGGAGAAGATAGGGTATGGGAGGGTCTCCAGATGAAAAAGGAGAGACCCTCAAAAGCAAAGAAGTTGATTTAACTGAAGGGATTGGACAGGGGGAGGGGGCACACTAATGTATATCAAGGTTACTCACTAAACTGAACTTGAGAGGGAGGGAGGGCAAGGGAGCTGAGTGGGAATTCGGGGAAGGGGTCAAATGAGAATTGTGAGCATGTATATTGTTATCAATTTGTACCTAACAAAGATGTATGCTTACAATGTATGAATAAGAATAAAAATTGAAAAAAAAAATAAAGCATTCTATGGTCACTTACCATTTGTTTCTCTTGGGTTGCCACAGAACTTTTATTACGTTGGGGACCCTGTAAAATGTCTCCCTGTTTCTTCCTACAATAGGGAAAATACTAACTTATCTATGATTTATCCAGTGGTCTGCTAGAGCTAGCTAATTACCAGCTTGTGAGAGTTGATCGTTAAATATTCAGGAACTACATGAGCTGGTTGTAAAATTGTTGGTAGATTAAAATCAACTGAAGTGCTACCACAAAATTGACAAACACCACATGTAAAGACTTTTTTCTTTGAAGCACTAGTTTATGAGCGTAGCTGGTATAGCAGAGTTCCTAAGTATTAAAAAAAAAAATTGTTTGAGTGACTAATGTGATTTCAATGAACTGAAAATTATCTGGGCCTAAATAAAACTAAATTAACTATAGTAATAATGGCAGAATTTCATATATTCTTACAATTTGAATTACAAGCAGGTAACAATAAAGAACTATGAATTTTTAAGTTGATTAGTTCTTGGAGTCTTTATTCTAAAATAGCATGGCTAGTAGGGCTCCAAGATGAGTGGCTCAAGTGCAGAGATATTGTCTTATCTATCTTTATGTCATTATATATCACACAGTATCTGGCATGTAGTCAATCCTCATTAAATTGTTATTAAGCAAATTTCCACATGAAAAACCATGAAGTCTGTTTCTGTATCCTAAGGGTGGCCTATTTTTATCTTCTCATATAGTACCACTGTTGGAAACTGGCAGCAATCATATGGCAAAAATTTGTTCAGACAGAAAAACAGTAAGCTAATTTAGAGCAAATAAGAGGTTTTTCTGAAAAAAATAATGGCCGTTTTTCCAAAACTGTTGAATTTTAAGAACACTTCAATATTGAACAATTTATTTCCCACAGTAAATATATATTTATTATGAATATAAATTATATATACCATACAGACATATTAACTATGGTAACAATTTACAATTTATATAATTTCTCACATAATAGGTAATTATATCTATGTAATTTATAACTTCCAATATATAAAGATTCAAATTTAATGTATCATAAGTATTTATAGTTGCCTATAGTTTATTGGGAAATAGGTATGAGTACAGGATAACCAACATTTTACCATATTTATGTTTAGAATTTTACTCATTTTAAAAGTCATATATAAGTTACATCCATCAAAAATTTGTCCATTAGTGTCACCAGAGAGGCAGTATATACACAATGGTCATTACTCTAGATGCAAAACACACAGAACTATATACTTTTGTTTTGCTTTGTTTTATATTTATAAGTCTCCATGATAATATTAATACATTATGTGCAGCAATGCCACAATCAACAAATACGTATTGAGCACCAATCATTGCCAAGCATCAAATTTGACTCTGAGATAAAGTCATGAACAAAATAGAATCCAGCTCAGGGTTCGGACTACCATTTTCAATAAACTTTGTCCAGTACACTTATTTTACAGATGGCAAAGTAATGTTAAAAGGAGTTGATTTTATTGATTTATTTTGATATAGGCAACTAATGGCATATTTAGGATTTTAATGGATATTCCTACAATATTACTAGTTATAAAAATCTACTAGGGATTGTTAATATTTTTTAACTCTGGGGATAATTTTAGAATCTTTTTCCAACTACCTAATATTAATTGAGCCCTGAAATTTCTTTTTTTATTATTTTTCAGCACGGATTTTTATGTTTCTTGAGTACAACAGGGTTACATAGACATTTGACATATCAATCATTGTCAGAACACAGATAGCACCACTTCTTCGTTTTACATGTATTGCCCACATTCTTAACATAGCCTGGTCAAGCAAATTTTCTAGAGTCGTAAAACGATAATCCTTTAGGGTCATATATTTACTTTCTATGAAGTGAGAGGGTCTTTCATCTACGCGTATTAGGAGCAATCTCCAGACTTTAAAAAGCTGATGTAGCCATAGCAGAAGAGTCAGTATAATTACTCATATAAGCCCTGAAATTTTTCATGTGCTCAAACAAATTTCCAGAAAAATAAAATTAGGAACAATTATTTATTATAAGTCCTAATTAAAATCTATTATTATTAAAAAGCACTTGTGTACTGTTGTCCAATATTAAAAGAGAGGGAAGTGTGGTGAGATTCTGTTGTAATTAATTTGCTTTCTCCTTTAAGTGCTCTTATCATGAGGTACTTGTGAAATAATTGAGTGGGAATAAAGAACCTTCAAAAGGCCACCATGAAAAACTTATATTTACTTTAATGGATTGTGAATAGTTTCTCTGACTCAGTGAAGAACTAAATAAAAACTAGTTATTGAAAAAGTAAAGGATAGGTATGAAAGAAAAAATAGGAAATAAAATTAAACAACAAATTAGGTCATTAATTAAAATAAAGTTTTATTACAATGAATATTGCATTATTAACCTTTTTAACTCCTATGAAAGACTAACAGAAACTTATATAGTTAAAATTATTAGCCTTTATTAATTATATAGTTTTCCCACTATCTTTGACTTTAGAAATGTTAATATTATGAATACACAATTATATAAATGTGATACATACTTTTAATTATATTTATCTCCTAATTTTTCCCTCTGTTGTTCCATTTGATTCAGTGCCATATTTGATATTACTTTGGGATGTATTTTTAGTTACAAAATGTTCAAATGAATGTTCATTAGGCTACTAATGAATATTTGATTCCCAGAAATTTAGATGCATTATAATATCATGTAGGTTACATTGTGATAATAAAACAAAATACATTTAAGACAAGCAACAACTGCCTATCTTTAGCTCCAGATAGATAATATTAAAAAATTCTTATAAAGATGAGATTTGTATATGTGGTCTAATAAAACAGAAATTTTCCATAGGAATAGTATAAGCACTCAAGCAACAATTAATTTCGCTACCTAAATAGTGAAATGTTTGTATATAAACTAAAATAACTGTATCAAAAAGTACTTTTATATGTAAAAATATAGATTGAAAAATAGGTAAATGAAAGAGTTTTTGGTGTGTGTGTATGTGCATGTGGTGTGTGTGTGTGTGTGTGTGTGTGTGTGGTCCTTGGGATGGAATTCTGAGGCATTCTATCTTTAAGATATATTCATAGCCTTTTTTTAAATTTTTAAGTTTTAAAATTTTTACTTTTTATTTTGAAATAGGGTCTCCACTACGTTGCTAAGATTCTTACTAAGTTTTTGAGGCTGGTCTCAAACCTGTGATCCTCCTATCTCAGCCTTAAAAGTACAGAGATTACAGACAACTACCACCACTCTCAGCTTAGAGTTTTGTTTTTAGCCTTACTCTACTAAATAAGATGTAGAAATTTAGAAATTAATTTTATTTTCTATCTTTGTAAAATTGCTTTTTTTAATTTGTATTTATAGTAAGTCTCCATGATAATAATATTAATAAATTATGTGCAGTGATGCTTTGGATAAATAATAACACACTCTACAAGTATGTATTGAGCACCAATCATTGTAAGGCATTTAATTCAATTATAGGATAAAGCCATGAAGAAAACAGTAAACATTCTCTGCCCCCATCAAATTATACATATTAGTTTTATTTGGGGGAAAGGATAACAGACAAAATATTTTACACATAAAAATCATTTAGTGTTATGAAGCTGGGTGGGGCAACTTTAATTTTGTGGAATTTTATGAGATTTTGATACCAACATGAAGGTGATACTCTTACAGGTGTGGACACATTGAAAAGGACTATAACTGGAGAAAATTAAGACAGCACCAAGACACCAAGGAATTTTGGCAGTATGAATAAGAAATAGGTTCTTTATGATTGGGACCAAGAGAATGAGTAGTAGGCCATTAGGTGGTGATATCTAAAAGACAACTGGAATCAAACATTAGTTGCTTTTTACTGTGAGATGTGAGTACTTGGAGGTCTCTGAGAAGAGAAGAGATATGACCTGGTCACTTTGACAGAATCACTTTGGCTGTTGGTGTTGGAAATAGGCAAGAGGAAGGCAAGTGTGGGTAGCAGCAGGAGCATAGTAAAAGAGTGCAGATAAGAGATGAGGGTGCCTCCAGGCCACAACATCACCAGTAGAGACGATGAGAAGTGGTCAGACTATTTTGAAGACAGAGCCAGCAAGTTGCTAATGAATTAAATGTGAGAAAAAATTAAAAGACAGCAATTATGCATCCAAACAATAGACCTAGAGTAGATCCTAGAAGCTAAGGGGGGAAATTGTTCCTTAAGGTGGAAAACATACCTACCTCTCTCAAAGGCTAGTGATAACATGAAGACTGCAAACTAACCATAAGATATATCAATGGCATGATCAGCATCATCAGTGAGCTTGACAAAAACAGTGTTTGTAGAGTTGAGGTAATATACACATGACTGAATTGGGTTGAAGAGTAAAGAAAGATGATCCAGCTTTCAAGGATTGTTGATGGGAAAGAGAGAAGATAATTGGGATTAAGAGAAGAAAGTGGTGTCAACAGAGGGTTTTGCCAAGTGCTGTATGCATACACGTCCCTATCACTCTGAACTTCATTATCATGTGAGATTACAAGGTACCAATAAAAGTGTACTTAACAAAAAAGGAAAAAGAGTTTTGTTTTTAGACAAAAGAAATAATTACATATTTGCATGCTGATAGGAATGATATGGGAGAGAAGGAGAAAAAGATGTTTCAAGAGATGTTGGGAAGAATTGCTGTAGCTGTGTTTTGGTGTTTCAGTGAAGGGTTGGCCATAAACAGTGGTGTGTGTGTATTTTAGTGGGAGAGCAGAGTGTAGGGTACAGATTCTGAGAGTGGATATGTGTTGTAGAAAGAGCCCAAAGTTCTCTTCTGATGGCTTTTGTCTTATCAGTGAAATAGGTAGCCAGGTGAGCCAATGGATTTAAGGGTCAAGAGGGGGCACTGGAGATTTGATGAGGGCATGAAACAGCTATGGAGGTGAGAAAGAAGAGGAATTGGCAGTAAAATATAGTCTAATTTCTGAGCAGCATTTAGTACCTACTTGAAATTAATTGCTATAAATTTAAAATCCAAATATTAGCATGATGACCTATAAAATATACCTCTTACTATTGTAGCACACAGTGTGTTTAATTAATTGGTCTGATCCCCAACCCTAGGAAGGGCATCAATATGCAATCCAGCTTTCAGAATACCAAAGCTCTAATGCTGGTAAGCATTGCTTTTACTGTGAGTGTTACCACTGAAATGGAGGAAGATTACATAGTTAGGTTATGTGGAGGGTTAACACGTGGAAATACACTTTATCTTTGGTTTTAAGCAATTTGACTATGGTATATCTTATTTTGTTGTTGTTGTTGTATAATCTTGCTTTGAGCTTGCTGAGTTTCCTGGACTCATGTTTGTTTTTCACCAAATTTTGGAAAATTTTTTCCATTATTTGTTTAAATATTTTTTCCTGTCCTATTCTTTGTTCCTTCTGGTACACAAATTACAAAGGACAACTTGATTTGTTCTAGAGGCCACTAAGTCTGTTTCTTTTTTTTTTCTTTTCTCCTCTCTTCTTGAGATTAAATATTTTTTATTTATTTACCTTCAAATTCACTGAACCTTTCCTCTGCAATCACCAATATGTTAAGCCATAGATTTCTCTCTCCAGAGATTGTACTTTAAAGTACTAGAATTTTTACTTCATTACAGTTTATATTCTTCTACTGAATTTGTTTATTCATCAAGATTAAGAAAGATAAGATCTTTTAAGAAACTTCTAGTAGATAGTGTAATATATTTAACTTCCAATATCAATATCTTGGTTATCTATTTTTTTTGTGTGTGTGTGGTACTGGGGATTGAACTCAGGGGCATTCTACCTCCGAGCTACACCCCCAGCCCTATTTTTTATTCTTTATTTTGAAACTGAGTCTCACTAAGTTGCGGAGTGCCTCACTAGGTAGCTGAGGCTGGCCGCGAACCCGGATCCTCCGGTCTCAGCCTCCCGAATGCTGGGATTACAAGCGTGCACCACCACGCCCGGCAATATCTTGGTTATCTTTAGGCATATTTTTATTGATTTTTTTTCTCTTGGCTGTAGCTCTCATAGTCCTATTCCATTTAAATGTCATTAATTTGGATTAATAATATTGGATATTGAAATGATAGATTTCAGCGACTGTATATTCTGTTATCTTGTGGATATGTTGTTTTTGTTTTAGAAGATAGAACAAGACTCACCTCCCTTGCCATGCACAGCCACTGAAATTTTTACTCAGTTATTTCATCCTTTGCCTGACCTCCTGGATTCTCCCTCATACTGAGGTTCAGAGACCAGCCAAGAATATGGATGGAATGCATATACTGCTCTTCTCTTTTAGAATTTTTTTTGTATTTAAGCTTCTATAATGGTTGGGCCTCTAAATGTTATCTGATATTATAAACCTACAGAATAGACTATGACAATCTACTTAAATATTGATTGTCCCATTTTTAAATAGACAAACTAATAGCATCACCCCTTACCCCTCCAAAAAAAATCTATAAATGCAATTATTATCCTGTACTGTCCTGTTCCAAGGGTTGTTTTCCCATTATCTACTTAATATTGGTCACTCTCTAGTGACTTCAAATATTTTTAATATTTTTTAGTGAGGGATTACTCTAAGAGTAGATACTCTATTCTAATTGTCAATAAATTTGATGCTCAAAATTGAAGAAAAATCAATTCCTAGGTATATGACTTTAAGCAGTTTATAATATGCAGTTATATACTGTCAGCCAACCTCAGTACTTCTTAAAAATGATAGATGACTCTCATTTTGAATTTTAGGATAAGGTCATACATTAAAATAGTCCTTTGAGTCAAAGTGGAGCAATATTTTGGATAACTTTAAATCTGAAGTGGGTTTTAATAGAAAAATAGTCTAGCTTGCTTAAATAAATAGCCAGGCAATAAAGATTTTTATAGTGTTGAGAAATAACTGATACTCTAGGTGCTCTTAAAAATTCTGTCAAAGGAAAAAAAGAGAATTTGATGAAAGCTGAGGGAAAGAGTTAATCTTCCTAACAATTGATTATTACATATAAGAAAAACATTCTCAAGGAATAAAGTGTAATAGAATGGATAATTTTAACAAAATTTGTATAATATTCTCTAATAGGATTTTATTTCATTTTTAATCTGTGATTTTAAATTATTAAATGTATTTCTATTTATAAACTCTACATCTTCTGTTTATAATTTGTCATCTTTATGTCTACTCACACAAATCTTAAAGTCCTTATGATCCAATTTTGTTTAACCTAAAAGTGGAGTAAAATCATTTATTTCCCCTTAAAGATGAGAAATAATTTTATCATTTTTCTATGGGACAGGTAGATTGTGGTGCTAGAGGAGGATTTCACACAGTGTAAAGGTTGTCATTCCATTCATAAAGTATTATAATACTTCATAAAATATTAGTATTCGTAGTATCAAATCTTGGGCACCAGATAGCAAAGCTAGTCTAATAAGAAGCCACAGTTTTTAATTTGAAATTCATAATTCTTGGTCCAAAGTTGTACCTTGAAATATGGAAGCCCTACCTGAAACCTAAATTAGAGACAGACTTCTCAGATACCAGGAAGGAAGTAGTTGCCTCACCAATTGTCAGATGGTTTCTGCTACTTTGTTTTTGTTTGTTTGTTTGTTTGGTGTGTGTGTGTGTGTGTGTGTGTGTGTGTGTGTGTGTGTGTATGTAGCACTGGGGATTGAATCCAGGGCCATTCTACCTCCAAGCTACATCCTCAGCCCTATTTTATTTTTATTTTGAAACAGGGTCTTGTTAGGTTAATGTGAGTCTATTTGCTGAACCTGCCCTCGAACTGCAATCTTCCTGTCTCAGCCGCCCAAGTATTGGGATTGCAAGCGTCCACCACCACATCCAGCTTCTATTTTGTTTTTGTAAAGGTAGTGCACATCCCCCTCTTCAAGACAGATTTGCCTGACTAAGCTCAGATATCTTCACAGCATAAAAGATAAGAGGACAGGAGCAACTTTCTAGGGTTATAGAAGAGCTAAAGATTACTCTAAATATCACTAATGTCAACTTCCAGGCTATTTGTCACTGCTTATGCAAGACTGAGCACAAACACAGACACCCTGGGCATAGGAATAATGAAAAGATCTTTCACAATAACAAAAATGAAATACAATATCTCCCCATGAAGGACACCCAACAACACAACAAAGTATTTCACTTTTAGAATAAAATTATTGAAATCTTATAATGTTATTTTTACCTGACTCATCCTGAAATCTCCTTGGGTAGCCACAATCTCTCAGACTTATTCTTTCATGCCCTAGTTGCATTGATTTTTCTGAAAGTTGGGGTTTGATTGTGGTGCCATGGGGAGAGAAGGCGGCTCTTGATAGAATACTAATAACAGTAAACATATGGCTTAATCCATATTTCTAAACCCAAATCAAGACATATCATTTAATAAAAAAATTTTATACCACTTCAAAGTACAAAAGTGAGTTTTGGATGATGATGCTTGAACATCAAAATTATTGGAATTTCCAGGACTATATTATGGTGGTAGTGGGGTGGATATTAATAACATAGAAAAGAGCTTCAAGAAATCCAGGATCCCATCATAATATTCAGAGCATTGAACATAGCACAACAGTCTATCAGGGAATTGCTTTTGGTCATTCCGTTTATGGCTTACAAAGAATGGGGAGCCAAAGACTATATAAAACTTTGCTGTGATTGTTGTAGTAGGCAAAGCCCACAGAAATGCTTTTATACTCATTCTGGCTTTATAAAATTACTTAGTATGACCTGCTGAAGAGAATAGTGGCTCAAAATTAATGAAGCAGATTCTTTTGTATTATATTCTATGAAAAGAAAATAAACAAAATAAAATTATACTATACACTTAATTTGTGCTTTCTCTGTACACACAGTACCATCCCCATAAAAGTGAAGAGAAAAATTCACAAGAGTGCCGCAAATCCAGACAGTGTGCTCAAAATCCTAACACATTCTTAAATGATAAGAGTGTTCTCATCCACATGACATCTTTCAGGTAATAAATTCCTGGTTTTGATTTTAAGGTCCTACAGGGCAGGATCATTCTCTTTGTATGGTTCCTAGAACAGCACTGTGCACATCTGAACATTTAATCAGCGTTACTTGATAATGAATATAGAGTTTCACAGCACAGAGTCAAATTGGTCCTCAGAGAACAATCTCTGATTCTTGGCACTTAAGTGCTTCCTTTTTAGTTGCTGACTTGTGTCTTCCCTGCCTCATCATTGTGAACCGTCCTCAGGTTAAAGAGCCACTGTCACTTACCTTGAACCTCCCCAAGGTAAGGCTCAGGGATGACTTAAAATAGAACACAGATTATATGGTCCACTTCACTAAAAAAAAAAAAAAAAAGGAAAAGTAACAGAGATTCTCCAAGGATCACCCATACTTAAGGCCATTGGCAGGAAGGTCATGCTGCCCCCAGATTGCCACAAACGAACAAGGGCTCAAGGTACAGAGGTCCTTAAAACGTCTTGAGAAACAATTGAAAAGATAATTCACCTTTAATATCTGGGACATAATTCCCTTTACTACATAGGAGAATACAAGAAGCACCACATATCTGCTCATTAGATTCACATTTCCAGCTGCTGTCAAGAGTTCTGACAAAGCGTCAGAGACCAAGGGCAGCAGCACAGTGTTCAGGTCAGGGCAGGTCTCTGGTGTGAGTCCTAAGGCTGGTGCCAACATAAGCTTTGATTCCTGAGTTCTTGCTATGACCTGTTTTCAAATTTAACTCATTCTATGAGCTACCCAGTACCTTTCCAGCATTTTCCCTCATTAACCACAGTCAAATTCTATTTGTTCTAGCTTTTAAGTTGAAGAATACTAACTAGGGTAAATGAGTACTCTTATAAATGTTTTTACTATCAAAGAATATTGATAATTACAGGTAAAAATTGAAATAATGTTTATTAAATGATACCAGTTTTGTTTAAAGTATACCAATCAAGACAGAGAAAAATGGAAAAATGTACGCCAAACATTTAACAGGATAGATATGATCCATTTGGAGACTATAATTGCCTGTACCTTTTACTTCCTTAGACATTACTGTGTCATTTTTCATTTTTTTTTTAATTGATGCCTTGTAATTATAGACCATGGTGACCGTCAAAGTGATGCATTGGTACATGTATACAATGTCACTTGATGTGTTTCACTCTTCACACCGCCTCTCCTTGCTCCCTGTACAAGATAGTGAGATTCAGAGTGATGCATTCAAAACATTAGTTGGTCTGTTTCTTTCCATAAACCTACCCTTTCCTTCCCCCTTCCCCTTTTTCCCTCTCCCAGCACTGTCCACTACTCTACCAATCTCTCTCCTCATTTTCATGAAGTTCCTTTTCTTTCCTATTTTCTCTCTAGCTTCCACATATGAGAGAAGATACATGCTTCTTGATTTTCTGAGTCTGGCATAAAGAACAGCAAAACTATATCATAAAGAAGGGCATCATGTTGTTCTTCTATTCATTTCTTAACCAAAATATATTACTACAAAATAAGAAATAAAAATACTGATTGCTAGAAAAGTTCATCAAAGAACAAGTATTCTCACAACTCTCCTAATACATGTACTCTTTTATAGAAAAATTAAATTTATTTTAGCTGATATCTAAAAATTAGACATAGTAATGTAATGTTTTGATATATGTGTACATTGTGAATCCATGCTCTTATATCTACAAATATTAACTATAGTTATGGTTACCTGGAGTGTAATCGTGTATTAAATATTAATTCCAGAGCTGGGGGAGGAGGAAAGAGAGCAGAGCTCCTCATGATCAGGGAATCACAGGTGATAATAAAAGTCTGCATGAGTATTTACTAAAGAGAACTAATGGTAGAATTTTAGCATCTTTTGTATGTGTATGTCTGAAAGAGAAAGAAAGACCTAAGTTCAGGAATTCACCAACAGATTGCTTTACCTACTTTAAAAAAAAAATAACTTTTCTTTTGAAGTTCTCTGGCTGGATATTTCTTTTTTCCAGTGAGGAAATATATTGAATTTCACTAGCACTTAAGTGGCAGAACTGAGATTTAAACACATGATCTAACTTCAAGTTCATTGCTTTTTTCATATCAACTCACACACTTAAAGATCTAGTAAGCTGTATGGAAAGTGAAAGGGCACCCCAAGGTTTGGGATCAGACACAGAGAAAATCTCTAAAAGCTGAGTTGTTGTGTCCATTACAGGTTTCGGCAGTAAATAATGTGGCAGCTGGCAGGAGACTGCTTCTTCAGCTAAAGCAACTCACAGCTCCTTGCTCACTGCCATTTTCCCTGTCCAGTCCTGTCAGGTTTACAGCCTCTTCTACACTAGATAAACAAGTTCTCCCATTCTCCAAATACTTCAGGAGAGAGTTCACAGTGTTTGAAAGAAGGAGCTGTTTGTCAGCTTTCTGTTACTGTGACACAATGCCTGTGAAAATAAACTTAAAGGAGGAAAAGTTTATTTGGGCTCCTGATTTGAGGGGTCTCAGCCCATGGTTACTTGGGCTTGTCATCTTCGGGTCTATGGTGAGGCAATAAATCACGGTGCAGCTCAGGTGGCAAAGGAAATTGCTCACTTCATGGCAGCAGGAAGCAAAGAGAGGTAGAAAGGGGCTAGAGTTTTCTTATTCTCTTTGAGGGCATGCCCCCAATAATCTGGCTTTCTCCAACTAAGCCTTACCTTCTAATGTTTCCATCACCTTCCAATAGCTCTATCAGATGGGAACAAATCCTTCAGCATCTGTGGAGACATTTAACATTCATGTCATGATAGGAGTTCAGACTGGGCTTCAAATACAGCCACAGAATATAGGGATATTATGTTAGGTGGGATGCTTGGTGGTTGATTAGATAGTAGGTGGCTAATTAAATGCTATTAATAGGGTTGTGACTTAAGAATTTTATGTTGGATGTTTTATTCTTAGCTTAGTCATAGACATGAATTTCTATTTCTATCGAGTCCCAATTATTATCATCAGATCCCATTTACAAGATAGCCAGCTAAGGCTGAATCATCTTTTACACAGAACAGACCTAGTTGATGTCCACAAAGTGATTTCACTATGTGAGCTAAGCACCTACATACTATATAATACTAAGTGAACAACAGCAATATTTATTTCACATTATTTTATATAGATCATAGGAGTTTCCTTTTGCTTGGAACCTTTTATGATACAAATCCTTTATTGCAAATTGGATATTCTTGACCATACCTTATAAGGTATTTAGGACACAGGTTCTTTATTTGTGAGTGTACCTGGCATCAACACCAGCAGAAATCAAAGAAAGAGAAGAAAGCAGAATGGAATAGGGGAGAAGTTAAGCTTTGGAGCTGAAGTGATCAACCAGAATTGTCTTATGTCATATCAAAATGGCCAGGCATTTGCACCCTCACCTTCATTAGCCACCAGATGTGGATCACACTAGGAAGGATATGACTTTGGGTGTGGTTGTTCTCTGAAGCCAACGGTATAGACAGACATTGAGAATGAAGATTGTCTTCTGAGTGCTATTAATATCTATAGCAACAAGACCTACCTTAAAGGATGTGTGGCAATGGATCTCCTTGTCCATCAAAGTCAACCCTAGTGTCACTCAGCTCCCTTTCTCCATCATGCCCATCACCCAGGTTACCAGAAGGCCTCTCTGCCTAGAGGAGCCTTAGGAGATACTGGTCAGTGTTCCTGCCACTGTACCTTCACCTCGCAGTCTCCCTCTTCTACTATACATTCTAGGTTCCCCTCATCTTTTTTGGTACCTCTGTTCCCTCAGTGTCTTATCTGAGAGTATGACTATACTTTCAGCTCCAAGGGAAAAAAGGGAACCCAAGTGGGTCACCTGCATTCCACAGACATTCCTGCCTACTTTGTTATGAACAGAATCTCTCCTTCTTCTCTGTGATCACATCAATTGACTTTGCTCAGGCGGAGATTCTTCTTCTCAGGTGCTGGTCCCTGAACATGAGGAACTCGAAGTGGCCAGGCAATAGCCATAGCTTCCAGTTGAATAAGACACTTGTGTCTTTGAAAGTGTTCCCCTTTGAGGACTAGGGCCTCTCAACCCATATAGCCCAGAATTGCCATGATGGAATTCTATGTACATGGATGAAGTGCTCTATAAATTATACTCTTGGAGTAGGAAAGACAAATGTGGAATATGTGTCACTTCTGTGAAAACAAAATGCTTGGGCAGGACACTCTTTTCAAGACTAAGAACTGGCAAATGGGTCTTCAGAAACAGTGCCATAGTGGGACCCTGTGTTGGTCCCTGTTTCTGGCATGTTGGACACCTGGTGACAGAAATAGCTTGACCAGCCTTGGTAGGTAGAAGCCAGAACCTCTTCTCCATTTATTCCACTGTGACCACTTTGCTCTTGAGCTCTTGTTGACAGAATGGGAGCTGCAATTGCCAGAAGATGGCTTATGCCAATTAACCAAGGTTTTATATTTAGTTGCTTTAATATTCTATTCTGTGGTGGATATTTTCATAGATATAAATATGCAGTACTTCAAAGATCTTTTTGGCTTTGTGTCTACACCTATAAAACCATCTATATACCTCTTTCTCAGTCTCCCTTTTCCCAGACAGCTTAGTCTTTCTTTTTTTGTATGTTTCTGAATAGCTTGGCCAGGCCATTTGCCACTGTTCATGACTCTACGTATTCTAACATGGGGCCAATTTTCTGCCTGCCTGAAACTCTTCCCATTGTGGAAATATTTTCTCACTGTTGTCTTTCAAAAACACTCCTGAAGAAAACTATAGCTGCTGCCCAATTTTTGGATTGTAGCTACATTCCAAGCTATACTCTTTGTCAACCAACCTTGGATTCCTTTTTCCTTTTTTAGCTGGTATTTAAAGCCCACCCCCTTACCACACACACCACCACCACTCATAGGGCCATGGGTGTGACATAAGAGAGATCTTACAGCATAATAGTGGATAACATGGAAATCTGAGCTACCTGGTTGTGCAATTTGTTTATGTCCTCTGGTTTTGCTCATGTTAGACCTTAAATGAATCACTTCCATTTGATGACAAATATTTTTTTCTGGGCCCATCTGTCCCAGTTCCAGACATATGGGTACTTGATATACCATGGTCAGCTTTTCTGTCTGTATTAAAATCCAGTAATATGCCACAAATTGTTTTTCAAAAGGTGGTATATAGTTCTCCTCTGCAGATGGCTTGGCTGTCGTCCAGACCTCTGAGGCCTGCACTATGATTTCTCACTGGAGCTTGCCATATATCCCATATAGCATCACAGAAACGTCTAACAAGATAGAGTCTGCTGAGCTGTATGGCCCACGTGGCAGGGCTGTTCATACCTGAATTTGGACATGATACTGAGCTTTGTCTTGCCCTGATCCCCACTCTAAGTTGGCAGCCTTTTTTGTCACTAATACATGGGCCAGAATAGTATACCCATGTGTGGATTATATGACCTTCAAAGCTAAAAGAGGCTTATCTGGAATTATATGTTCCCCATGGTGAAAGATGCAAGCTGCAATAACATATCTTCCTTTTCTTGGCATGTCCATCTTGGCATTATCACTGGCCATTTAAAATTTTTGTTGACATCCAAAGAATTCTGAATATTCATGATACTTTCCTCCACTCTCTGGAGCCCATGTATGTAAACTAAGCCTGAACATGCTAGTCACTTCTCATAGCTCTGGCTTAATTAGCATGACACAGTGAGTCAGTGTGGTAGTCTGTGGGACATCCAGATAGCTCAGATAGCTGCAGATTATATTAAGGCACAGGGAGAGATAATTAAGGTAGCCCTAAGGAAAATGATGAATATGAACTTTTGTACATTCTATGTGAACAGAAACTCTTTCTGATTCTCTTTTGTGATAAGGAGAAGGAAAAACATTGTCACCAAATCTAGGCCACACACCTTAGGTCGCATCAATCGGTTCTTCCAGGCATGGTGATTCATGCTTGTACTGTCAGTACTTGGGAAGCTGAGACAGGATCACAGGTTTGTGACCTGCCTTGGAAACTTAGTCAGGGCCTCCAAAATTTAGTGGGAACCTGTTCCAAAATAAAAAATAATATAGGCCTGGGAGTAGCTCAGCGGTAGAATGCCCCTTGGTTCAATCTCCAATACCCAACCCCCCCCCCACACACACACAAATTAATCAGTCTGTACAAATATAAGATCTACCATGGAAACTCAATTGGGATCCTCAGGATCTTTCTGGTTTCTGGAGGAGATGTAATGTGAATCACCTTTTACATCTTAAGGAAGATACTTATTTCCAACCTATTTCTCCTCAGTCTGGGTCAAATGATAATTTTAATTTATTAATTTGGCAAAATAGCAAACTATTTAGAGGGGATTTTTTTTCCCGGTATTCTCATTATAACAGCTTAGTCTATGACAAAGGATTGTATCTAATACCAAGTAAGTTAGGTGTACTATAGGGACTGAACCTAATAAATAAAAAAAGTATGCCTATTATAATTATATATTGGAGGGTAAGAAAAATTATAGACTCTTCCTGGGTGGGTTAACAGACAATGTGGACCCACTATGAATCTAGTATTGGTAAGAACATCATTTGCTAGCTTCCCATCACATTCTGCCTCCATAATGACACTTCACATCTAAGAGTATCACTATCAACCAGTGCCTTGTTTACAGCATTCCTTACTTTCAGTATTTCCCTTTCCAGGGTGTTATAATTGAATATGAAATGTCCCCTAAAGAGCTCATTTATTAGGGTTGATATAGTTGAGTCATGAGAGTTGTAAATCTTTCTTCTAAGCTATGTGGTCAGGTCTTTAGATTATAGCTATAAGAATGTTGACAGATACACAGAGTTTGAAGTGCCCTGAAGAAATGGCCATGGATACTTTAGGAGAAGGATTGAGAGAATTGCCATTGTGACCACTTGGTACTGATGTTGCAAGGTCCTTCCTCATAGACACCCAGTCTATCTTCAATCAAGAGGATTTAGATCTAAACACTGGCTCAGGTCCAGGAATGAGACATCTCATATCATCGCCCCAGCAGTTGAGGCATCAAGGTCTTTCTAAAAGTGAGATCAACTTGGTGTACTGTTATGTCTATTACATACTCTCTCAGTTATTTCAGCAACAAATTTCTCTTCTGAGAAAACACATGAATTCAAAGTAACCTCAGTCAATACTACTTTGAGATAATTATAGGAGACACCTGTCAACTTTAGAGAAAAAGGAAAAGAGATTGACCACAAACTTAGTGATTATTTCTGAGGGTATGTCCTCACTGTTGCAAATGTTAGATACCATTATCAAACACTCACTAAATATCACCATTAAAACATACCTGAAAGTGGTTACGTTTTAAGATCAAAAGTGTCTACATACAAAAAGTAAATAAAAATATCGCAACTCAGTTTAATGTTATAGGAATTAGCAAAGATTGTGACCAAATATTCAGTAGCATCACCTTAGAGTGTTTCAAAAACTTTTTTGTATCTTGAGAAAGTTAAAGGTAATGGTCTTAGACTGTAGAAAAAGAATAAGAAGATTCAAGAAGTGACTCTAGTTACAGTCAAGACCCTGATGTTAAAGATGCTCATCAAGAAAATGGCTAAATGGTTTTTCATCCCCTCTGTACTAAGTTTCATGATCCAGGCTCCTCTTGACCATGTGATTCATGGAAAAACTTCATAAAAATTTTTCAGAAGTCTTTTTAAATCCCTAAGTTCAGGACCACATGGAAGCTTTCCTTGAAAGAACCAATGCAGCTCTTTACTGCAACTAATCTAGTTCATGCAGAATTAGTGTGTTTGTGAGTGTGTGTGTGTGTTTGTGTGTCTCAGGATGGAACACAGAGGCTTTCTACCTCTGAGCTGCACCATCAGCCCTATTTTTTTTATTTTTATAACAGGATCTTACTAAGTTCCCACACATTGCTGGCCTTGAAACTGTGATGATCATGTCTCAGCCTCCAAAGTACTGGGATTAAAGGTGTGTGCCACTGCGACTGGTTGCAGAATAAAATTCAAACTGAAATAAAAATAACAATGGAGAAAATTTGCTATAGAAAAAACACTCAGAGACATGGAGGAAACAAGAGCAATGGAGGAGCAGAAAACTTAAATTTAGAATACAAGAAAAGGTAGAAGGATAAAAATTCAGCATGTGTACATAAACTGCTTAGATATTAATACATTTCATTATTTTAGCATTTTATTTTATTTTATGTTTTGGGCCTTCATAGATGCCTTTAGGAAATCTCATTTGGTGGACATCTGGCCTATTTCTTAAAGTTTATCAGAATCCTATTATATTTTAATCCTCTCCTAAAGCATTTATTCTTGGCTCTGGATTGTCCACAAATCCAATTAGCATACTCTCAACTCAATTTACCAAGTATTTAATAGCAACACAGAGTCGAGTGAGATTGAAAAGGGATTCCCCTAACACACAAGTTGTCTTAGACTACTAAGAATAACTGCAACTCATATCCTAAAATTTCCCCCTTAAGAATGGGATAAAATCAAAACTATTATTGTAACAGCAATAACAATAACCGGCATTAGTATAGCACACATATTTTTATACAACTGGCTCACAGCCATCATTTTAGTTATTCTTTCCAATTCCCTTTGAAGGCAGCTAAGCATTACCAAATAAATTCTTGATACAATATTGATCTGAGTTGGGAAAATGTGAAAACAGTCATTTATCTTTGTAGTACTGATAAGAAAACCTAAAATGTCTTAGGCAGTTTGTAACACAATAAAGTTTGTACTTTTGCTTAATTTTTTCACCTTTCCTGTTAACCCTGATCAATGATATCCAGCCATTTTTTCCTTATTTCCACATATTCATCCTTATTACCCCTCATGTAAAAAAAAAAAAAAAAAATGGGTGTTCTTTTCTCAAATATAAGAGAAAGAAACAATCATTATTTAAATTCCCTGATAGTCAAAATCTATCCACAAAACAATGAAACAGCACTGCATCCCCATGTCTATCATATCCAACTTTGGCATCTGCTTTAGGAGGTTGTCATGTCTTATCATCCAATCAGATGGCTTTTGTATTCGACTTTACAAAGGGAAGGTTACTCAAAGTACCTCTGCAGACCACACCAAAGAACAAACTATGTGGGCTTTTTCATTTGAACTCCCCTTATGTCTCTAGAATTCAGAAGTAGCTCTTTTTTTTTTTCAATTTAAAAAATGCAGAGAATCATTATAATAACTAAACCACACTTATAAATACTCTCCCAGGACCAAAGAGTCCCAAGGGATTGTTTTAAATGGCCCCATCAGATTTAACCCTGATCGGGTATGTTAAAGTTACCATGATACCAATACAAACTTATAATGTTTTGCCTGCAATGAAAACATTAATAAACTGTCTGAATAAGGACACGGAGACAATCTTTAAGTTTTAGCCACTATTTATTGAGAAATTCCCAGTGGACTGAGTGATGGCTTTCACCGCAGAAATAGCACAAGTCTATGGAGCACTGGGCTTTGTGGGTTGCAGGCTGAAGCCAGTCCTCATGTCTAGAGTCCTCTTCCTTTCCTTTCTTTTCTCTTGTTTTTAACAAGGATGTTGGCAGAGACAGTGCAAGACTACATTTCTCAAGTTTCTGAGATAGCTGTAAACGTGACAGAGATTTTCATATCCCAATACAGAGTTAAGGGTTACTCTTCTGCACCTTCTGACCTTAAAAGGCTGAAGGCAAGCAGGGCATGGTGGCATACACCTGTAATCCCAGTACTTGGAAGAGTGAAAAAGGAGGATTGCAGGTTGATAACCAGCCTCAGCAATTTAGTGAGACTCTCAGTAACCTAATGAGACCCTGTTTCAAAAACAAAAAATTAAAAGCCTGGGGTGTAGCTCAGAGGTAGAATGCCTCTGAATTCAATCTCCAGTACCAATATATATTTTTTTAAATATAAAAATATAGAGCCGGGCGTGGTGGCGCACGCTTGTAATCCCAGCATTCGGGAGGCTGAGACCGGAGGATCCGGGTTCGAAGCCAGCCTCAGCTACCTAGTGAGGCACTCCGCAACTCAGTGAGACTCGGTTTCAAAATAAAGAATAAAAAATAGGGCTGGGGGTATAGCTCGGAGGTATAATGCCTCTGAGTTCAATCCCTAGTACCGCAAAAAAAAAAATATATATATATATATATAAATGAAGGCTAAAGTATCCACAAAAATCTGCTTTGATTCTATGGTAATGAGTATATTTTTGAAAAGCTTTGTTAAAATCCCTGGTGTTTGTAATAATACCAACTATTTATGGAAATATTATTTTTCAATCTTTCCCTTTTTCTCTTTCAAAATTTCATGTCCTCTTTTGTTACTCTCTAGGGTGTTTTTATTCCCCTTTGCAATCAAGGATGGGCATACTGCCAGCCAAATATTGTACGTGCCTCCATTAATGTGAGAAGATATATTCAGCCTTATAATGACCCAGATAAGAAACTTTTCAATATGAAAGAGAAGTGTTTCATTATCACACCAAACATACTATGTAAAATTTTGCTGTGCATATTTCTATTTTTGTTGGCTATGACCCAAAGTGCAAAATACGAAACAAATTTTATTATCATTGTCTTTCTTTGGGCCACCATAAAGCAAAAATAGTGGTAGTATATGCTAATATTTTAAGGAGGAGTGTAAACTCAGAGACACAAGAGTGGGTGAAAGAGAGCAGCGAGATAGCAAAGGAGGAAGAGAAAAGGAGGAGAGTTGCCCACTTCCCCTTTTCGTTCACTCATTCACTCTCCAACAGAGGTCCATGTCCACCACAATTTATGTTTATCTAATGCTAATTATCAATAAAAGATAAGTCTATGTTTTCCAAATGGAACTAAGTTAAAGTTAGATAGGAGCAAGGTGTTTGTGGGTGCTATTGTACAGTTGTGTGATTTGAAGTAATAATAAGATGTTGCACATTTCGAAAAGCTAGAAGAAAGGATTTTTAAAGTTTTCAACATAAAAAAATAATTATAAGCCAGATGTGGTGGCACACACCACCCAGTACGTAGGAGGATAAGACAGGAAGATAGCAGGTTCTAGGTCAGCCTCAGCAACTTGGCGAGACCCTCAGCAACTTAACAAAGCCTTGTTTCTAGATAAAAAAAAAAGGACAGCATAGTAAGGAGGTAGAATGCCCCTTAGATTTAATTCATAGCACCAAATAAATAAATAAATATAAATGCTTGAGGAGATAAGTATCTTTAACCCTATGGAAACATTCCATGTTACCCCACTAATATGTATTATTTTATATTTTCACATACCAATTAAATAAATTTAATTAAAAAATTCATGTCACTTTGTAAATTCTATTCTGAATTAGACTTAATATTCAAGCAATGCAGTCATAATTTTGACAACAACATGGCATATCTCTTTGTTCATTTTGAGCTTTAAAATTATTCATTTTTAAATGTCATGAAATCAGTAGATTTGAATTAACACAAGACTGCTCTATGGGCTACAAATGTACTAAAATTGTCCCCTAGAAAACAGAAGGTGTTTGTTAGTACAGGGAAAAAAGAAAAAGGAGCAGGAAGTGACATGTGCCATATTTATTGGGACAAAGTAGGATCTGTTACCATTGACCTCTACAGACTCTTAGAGAAGAAAGGGACATCTTCTGATGTCTTGTATGTATAAATCAAGGGCAATATTTAATTGATTTGCTTAATACTCTTCTCTTTCCTTCCCTTCTCTTATCTTCTCTTTTTTCTATTAGGGATTGAACCCAGGAGTATTCAATCTCTGAGCTATACCTTTTTATTTATTTATTTATTTTTTAATTTTAAAACAGGGTCTCACTAAGTTCCTGCAGCTGGTCTCAATCTTGCAATCCTCCTGTCTCAGCCTCTCAAGTACTGGTATTGCAGGCGTGCACCACTTAGTCCAGCATGTTCAATCCATTTCTGAATATAATGCTTGAATTAAAATCAGGTTAAATGATTTCAATTAAGTTCTACAGAAATCTGAGGCTTTTCTTATACTCTAAATTTGTCTCAGCTTAGAAATAGTTCTGGCTAGTTATTTTGCTATTCAAACGTAACAGGCAATATACTTGTCCTATATTTAAACTCAGTAGTTAACAGTTGACCCGATTTGTTGTGTTTGTTTTTCAGATAGGAAAGCATCTGTGAGCCATACATCATCACAATTTGTCTTGATTTGCAAAAATCACTTCTATCTTTTTAAAGCTGAGATACCCTTAGGGTAGATCAAATTTAATGAAAAGACCTCTCTTGCATAACTCCTTTCAAAGATGTACAGGGAGATACTCTTTTACTGCATTCATAATTATAGACTAATTTTATAGAAATTTTATAGACAACATGCCTGGAAGAAAACCCACACAGATTGATTCATGTGATAAGAAATTACTTCTGCATTTTTGTATTCTCTCTCAATCTGCCGATGGCGATAGAAACGATGGCAAGGAAGAGTGCATTTTAAACAGTAGCTACTGGATGAATGGATCGTTTGCCTGAAATGCAATAAAACAGTAAGATTTTCAGTTCCACCATGACATCTGCAGGAGGGGGATGTGTTAAGTAGCTTAAGAAATCTTATCCTGGGTTTTCTGAGCAAGAAGAGTCTCCTTTAACCTAACACTACATTTATTTCAGATGTGTCCTCATGTATACCCTTGCCCTTTTCTCCCTTCTGTCATTATCATTTGTAAAAGGAGGGCCATGTGTGGTATTGGACGAAAGAAGATGGACATATGGATGGGTACAAGGAATATCCCAAGGTAGTATGGTAAAGTTCAGGCCAATTAGCTTTGAAGGCAGATGGAACTTAGGTCAGGATCCACGTGACGGAGTAGTTGTTTCCCCATGTTCTTTCACATGTGCTTATTATCAGCTGACAGCCTAAAGGAATGACTCTTGAAATTTCTGACTCACAAATTCAGCATCTCTACCTGATATTTTTGGGAGAAAAATTTGGGGAGGTGGGGAAAGGTGATTGATACAAAATCAATGTGTAAAACACTTCAAAGAGAAAAAAGTGGCAGATAATAAGTAGAATGCTTTATAAAGGTGGAGGAGAGTTGGTTTGTAAAAGACTGCTATCATCCTAACTCACTCTATCCCAGTGAAATTCTTATCCAAAGGAACAGAATAAAGATAGTGGAATGTGCTTTTGAATATGATAAAGACTTTATACTTGATACCAGTACTATGCTATTGTACCACACCTCCAATATAATATGCATGGTTCTTTTTTTTTTTTTTAAATAAGGTTGTCAGAAGTAAAAACTTAGCACTGCTTTTTGTGTTAATGTGGAATATCTGAATTGCTAGGCTCTGTCTTACATGTTTTGAAAATGAGTATCTTCTACTAAAATCTAAAATGGATTAGTTGGTTGATTCCTTTGAGGATTATATTTTAATTCTCTACTTGTCATTCCATTTCTTTTTTCTTGAAAGAGTTTGATATACCAATAATTCAAGAATTTAAAAGTGACTAAATATCTAATTAAATTAAACAATGAAAGTCTATTATAGCAAAATGCAATGATCTATGAAGGATAATACTTTTGAGGTTTTGATATTTGATAATTTTTGTTTGCTTCTTTTTCACACATGATGCACTTTTTGTATTATAAGCACAGCACTATTTCTCAACTTTACTGACACTCTTTAAATAGCACTATGATGCCAAGAACTATGCCTTAAACTAGGTTAAAGTCCCCAAGTTAGAAGACTGGGGGGAGTTTGGAAGAGAATAGTACAGATATAAATGTATAAATATATGTTTATATATTAGTGACTATATATATAGATATATATGTTTAAATATGTATATGTTTAATATATGTGTATATGTAAGTATATATGTATATTTACTCATATATATCACCTATGTTTTCACAGGCTAGATGTCTAAAAAAATTAAAAAATATCTTCATAAATAGTTATAAAACATTTCTTCAGCTATGTTTATATCTTCAGCTATGCTTATATGGCAAACCCAAGAAAGAGGCCGACACAGCCAGGAACATCTCAATGGAATAAGTAGCAAAAATAATACTCTTTCACCATTTGTCTATGATATGGCTGATGAGCTGAACTCCTCAGGAGTCGCACTCTTATTCCAGATATTGGCTTTGTGGTTTCCTTGATCAAAGGTATAGTTTTACTAGAACAAATCTCTAGATTGCATTTCCCTGTACAACCTGACATTGTTTACCTGTAAAGGTTGCCTTGAACCTACAAAATTCAGAAAGCTTTAATGAAACAGTTTTTTCCATAAATTTTGGAGTCAAGCCCCCAATCTAAGAATTCTGACACAAGACTTGATTGTGGGTAAGGCAGGGAGAAAGTAGAGGAAGAAAACCACACAAGCAAGTTCTCTCACATTGACTTACTGTCCTGGGACCTGACTTATACACCCAGAAACTCTCTCTACTACTGTAAATGTTTGCCAAATCGTTTACATATGATCCAACACACCTGAATCTTATGGGGGAGACATACAACAGTTTGACTCAATGTTTTCCTAAGATAAGCCCACAAGAAAGGGAGATATGTGTACATTAATTCAAATTTTACAATCAACACAATGTATTCTACTAATGATCCACATGTAAATTATATTGCTAAATACCTAACCCCAAATTATTAAGGATATTAGTGAACATATTGTGAAAGTAATCCGTAATTTCTCTACATTTATGCAGTCAAGAAAGGTGATGTCCCACTTTGTAAATGTCTTCAAGTCCTGTTGAAGTACAGTCTCATTAATACATGCTTGTGTATATCTACTTGTATTCAGAATAGCTCCTATTTTAGGCCCCTAAAATGTTAACATACATTCAGTTAATTCATTTATTTTCCCCCATTCACTTGCAAAGTTTTGATATTACATGGCTACTCTGTAGTTGGTACTTCTTTGTGCTAAGCCATTTTGTCCAGAAATGGGAAAACAACAACAACAACAACAACAACGACATGAATTATCATTAACTAGCCCAGTCTAATTTGCCAGTGTGTAGTCCTGGCATCGAGAGTAGGGTTCTACAGCAAGGAGTGCAGTTTTGATACGACTATTGGAAATACTAGACAAAGACTGCTTCCTAAGAAGGATGCCACATGGAGGGATTTTAATTAGCCAAATGCTTATGAGAGGTGGTGGCAAATAAAAGGTAACAAGTGGCAAGAAGAAGGAAGAAAGGGTGTCCTTTAGATAGACTGGCCAAGACTATAGGAGAGTAGGTATAGAGCTGAATATCAGTTTGCACATGGGGCAGGGGACTGGGGATTGTACCTTTGGGCTACACCCTATTCCTGTTTTATTTTGAAACGGTTTCAAAATGAGGCTGTCCTTGAACCTGCTATCCTCCTGTCTCAGCCTCCCAAGTACTGGGATCACAGGCATGCTCCACCACACTTAGACAGGGCTGAATGTCTTTAATGCCAGGTCAGGTTAACTTAAAATCTAGATTAGTCTGGCATTTAAGGGGTTTCTTGAACATGAGATGTACAGTGCTGAAACCAGGACAGTTGATCACTCTGACCCTAAACCTATTGGAAACCACAGAATCCTCCTTAGGTTGTGACACCTGACTATTACAAAGGAATTACATGATATTTTAAGGCAAAAATTAAAATATTCTTTTAATATTAATTTTATTTCTACTTTTTATTAGTACAATCAAAAAGTTACTTAGCTCTTAGAACTCTCTGTACTACTGGAAAATAATTTATCACCTATATTCACTTGGTGCTTCTAAATCTGTTCTTTAAGGAAAAAAAAAATGCATGGCTCATTAGCTCCCAAAAGTAGCTGAAAGGGCTTTAAAAACCATTATAATATAGGGAGACTTAATTTAATTTTTTATTATTCAAATAATTGCCTTTGAGGTCTAATAGATAAAATTTTGTATGTTGTTGTGATTTATCAAAAAGCGCTTACATTAACCTGTTGAAATAAAATATATTCCAAGACCACTCTTATTTACTTTTGCTCATTTATCACCTCAAGTATTAATACATATAATTAACATTTATATAGGGTTATTCATATATATCAAAAAAAGGTTTGTTAAGGGAAAACTTAGTTTCATATTATCCAGATAAATCCCATTGTGCCTTATATCAAACAGTTCCCATTGGCATAATTTTCTTGTCCATATCTAGACTGCAAACAACTTCCTTTAAAAAAAAAAGTTTGTATCACAAATTATCTTTTACATCTCACAAGTTAATCAATTTTAGTAAGACTACTTAGTGAATTAAACTTTCCTAAATATAGATGTGGTTGATTTAGTTGGAAGATATCTGACAAATATGTTCAGGGACAAGCCACAAGAGTTGTTCTGCATTGGAGACAATGCTTCCTGAGACCTTCAGCAGATAACACTGTACCATGAAATAGGAAATCTGCCATTTTCTCCCATCTCTGCTTACAAGTGTCCATTGTTACCAACAATTCAGCTGTCGAATGTAAACTTATGACTTTCTGAGGTGATGAATGACCCTTGATGGTTTAAAGAAATGAAATTTACTTGAAAATACATTCTCTTTATACTTTATCATTAATAATTGTGATTATCTAGTTTTCATACAAACCAAAGTCTCATCATAGCAAAGCAACCTTACAAGAATGTGTTTCAAAGAATCAATCAATCAATCAGTCAGTCAATCCGAGGTAGAATGCCCTTCTACTTGGGAATATATATATATATATATATATATATATATTTCATAGGTCATATTTGGTGGCCTAGTGTGCAATTTTTTTGTCTTCAGGGTCAACATTTAATGGAATATAAAATAAAACTAATATTTTGATATTGTTTTGAGAGTTCTTTGTTATTTCCTTTTTTCAAAAGATTTTCAAACCACAGCATTATATCTACTTTAGGAAGCACACAATTTATTGTTCAGTAGTTGAGGAAACTGGACATCCAAACAGTTAAGTTTTAGAAGATAGCCTGAGTTTTCCTCATGGAATTAAAGAGAAGGAGAAATGAACAGCCTAATGCGCACATCAATACTCTCAAGGTCAGCTAACTTAATGAGAGGCATAGCTATTCCCAGAAGAATCCCTAGTCCACAGACAAGCTCAGGGTTAGGGCTGCATGTTAGGGGCAAGAGAGAGGTGAGATGAACTTAAACACATGCATCTCTTCTTCCCCGAGGAACAGAGTTCTTTCCCTGTGCACAAAACACAGAGCCTGAGGCTTGTTTCTGGGCGATCATTATGTAACTATGTGCTCAAGGGAGATTCTCATCTCCAGTCAAGAAAATAAGCTGGTAGATAAGATTGTTTTTGTCTGGGAGGCAGAAGAGAAACGTGACTAAAGGCACTTGCTTTGCAAACAGAATGTATGGGCGTAAATTCTGGATCTGCCATTACAACAACATTTTAAAATTTAAACATTGATTCTTTCTTCAAAAAATGGCAGTGATAATGATATACATCTTGTACAATTGTTATGAAGATTAAATAAGTTGATGCATAAAGAACTTTTTACAAAGAGTAGGTACCAATAATCATTAGAGAGTATGTATAAGTACCTGACCTATCACTTTAATTTTCCTAGGGAAGTATGAGCTATTTATGTTCTTTTTTATTAAAAATAGAAAGAATTTTAGCCTAACGAACTGAATTAGTGACTTTAAACAGAAAAACAAATAAGTTTTAACAAAAAGTTTCCAAGAGTTGGAATGTTTCTGTCTTTAGAGTATAGAATATATAAATTTAACTGGAGCTGGAGCTACAGGATTCTGAGTCCTTGAATTTTCTCTAAACACACAATTGTCCTTTAAGACTTTCAGAATTTCCACAGGGACCATTATTTCATCATGAAAAGATGAATAGCTCTTAGCCCATTTTTGTATAAAATAAATGGTTCTAAAAGTTAACTCTCATCAAAATGAAAGAAGCATAATTAATGAACTCTTGAAAATACACATAGAGAAAAATAAGCCCATGCTCATATTTCTCATCTGGCCTCAAAGAGAGATCATTTGGTCACAGCTTGCAGTGAGCCATCAGCTCCACCATGGAAAGAAATGACCTATTTCACTTTTGAATTTCTCACTGGAGATAAAAATATATAAAAGTTTAAAGGGTGGTGTCTGTCTGAATAGATCTGTATAAATATATATATAGAGATAAATGTCTTAGTTTTATAAAATTGTGTACAACTTGTGATAAATTTCTTAGGCATACATCTCACAATTTTGCATATTAAAGTTCCATAAACATTTTATTATAGAGTTTGCACTGCTATTTCCTGAAAGAAAATACAATTTTTAAAATATCATGTTAACCTGAATTTCATGAATGTTCCAATTTTTAAAATCAGGATTGAGAATAAGGACCAGACTCCCAATTCCATTCAACTGTATTTTAAAAATAACTCCTTTAACAATGAAATTAAAAACATGTAAGGTCCTAGGTTAGTTACAAACTGTTGCTCCATTCTACTTCCCCAGCCTTGAATATTAGGGATCCAGACAAGGTAACAAGATGTAGCAACAGAAGCTGCCTCTTGGTAGGGGAGGGCTTCTAACTGCTGGTAGGCAGAAAAATAACTCCTGCTACCTTTGCTGGAAGTCAGACGATTCTGGAACTGCCATCTGTTTCCAGTCCTCTGCCTCAGCATCTGACCTAGAAAATGGCATTGTCAATACTGTCTCTGGTCTTCATACCTAGCTCTTCATTATGTGGTTACAGGGAAATGGATGACAAGTAAAAAATAAGGAATAGTATCTTACTCTGAATGTATCACTAAGTACCTTACCAAGTACTAAATAGGAGAGCTGAGTGTGCAAGGGCCAAGGTTGGAGATAGAGCTCCATATTTGATTTGAGAGTTGCCTGAAGTTTGGACAAAGTTGGCATAGTTGAATAAACAATGGGTTTAAAAGAGTGTGCATATTGGAAGCTCAACTATATTGTTGTGTGGATAGGGTAGATCCTGAGCAGAGAAGTGGTTGACAACTAATCACAGGAGTCTCAAGTTGATAATACAGACAATAAGAGAAACTCAAGTGGTTTTGAGTAGGAGAAAAGACTGATGAAAAGCCACATGCCAACATTAACACTGAAACCTTGACTTACCTATATATGAACACACATTGGAGTGTTTGTCATTCCTATAAATATGTTCTGTACAGAACCATTTATTGGGTGAGCCAATGCACAAATATGTGACTGTCTTTCTTAAATAAGAAACCCATAACCTCTTAATTTATACAACCATATATATTACCAACATAGACCCTTCAAAATGTGCTTGTAATCATTCTAGTCATATTATTAATTCTCACAATGTATATGAGTTTCATCTATAAAATGAAAATGAAATGACAAAGATAAATGGAGCTACAGCTACCATATTTATGGACATCTAGATAAGATAGTCACTGATATTTCTTTCTTTTTAATCTGAAATTACATTTTTATTGCTTTTTTTTCTTTTTGACCAACATATCCTTACCCCCTGGTAACTACCATTCTATTCTATTACCGTTATGGTTTGGATTTAATTTCCCCCAAACTTCATGTGTGGGCAATGCAGTCAGGTTAGGAGGCAGGACATAGCTGGAAAAAGTGGGTGCCTGGGGGTGTAGCCAGGAACTGTATCTGTCCCTGGATGCTTTTTCTTGCTCTCCCTTCCTGGCTACCATCAGGTGAGAATGGCTTTTCTTCTGCCTTGCCTGAAGATCCTGTCTCCAAGCAGCTTCTCTTTCGGAGCTGGCCATCTATAGACTGAAACTTCTAGAACCATGGACCAAATAAGCCTTTCTTCCTTTAAGTTGTCCTTGTCGGGTATTTTGGTCACAGAAATGAAAAATCTGACTAAAACAATTAAAATGAGTTCCACAGTTGTAGATACCACATATAATGACGTAAGTGATATCATGTGGTATTTGTCTTTCTATGCCTGGCTTGTTTTAGTTAGCATGATGTCCTCCAGATTCATCCATGTTGTCACAAATTACAAGATTTTCTTCTTTTTTTAAACATCTGAATAGTATCCCATTGCGTTTAGTATATAAAAGTGTGTATATATCACACTTTTTTTTACTGGTTTATTAGTTGATGTGCACTTAGGTTGATTCCATATCTTGGCTAAAGAAATTAGTGCTAAAATAAAAATGAGAGTACAGATATCTTTTTTTAATTTGTTTGCAGTACGGGGGATTGAACTCAGGGGCATTCTACCTTCAAGCTATACCCTCAGCTCTATTTTTTATTCCTTATTTTGAAACAAGGTCTCACTAAGTTGTGGAGTGCCTCACTAGGTAGTTGAGGCTGGCTGCGAACCCAGATCCTCTGGTCTCAGCCTCCCAGATGCTGGGATTACAAGTGTGCGCCACCACACCCGGCTTACACATGTCTTTTGAACATAATGATTCATTTCCTTAGATTTGTACTCAGACAAATGATTGCTGGATCATATGGTAATTTTATTTTTATTTTTTTGAAGAACCTCCTTATTAGTTTCCATGATAACTGATTAATTTATATTCCCAAAAATAGTGTGCAAGGGTTCATTTTAGTCCACATCCTCTCCAATATTTATCTTTTGTCTTTTTGATAATACCTAACCTAACAGGTATCAGACGATATCTCATTATGGTTCTAATTTGATTTCTCTGATGATTAGTAATTCTGAACATTTTTTTCATATACCTGTTGTCCATTTATGTGTCTTACCTTCATCTCACACTACATACAAAACCTCAACTCAAAATGGATCGAAGGCTTAAATGTAAGACACAGTCAGAAAATTACTAGAAGAAAACAGGGGGAAAGCTTAATGGTAATGGCCTAGAGAATGATTTTCCAGATAAAAACTCAAAAGCATAAGCAACAAAAACAAACATAGACAAATAGAATTACATCAAACTGAAGAAAACTTCTGCACAGCCAAAGAAACAATAAACAGAGCGAAGGAAAAATTTATTAAATGATACAAAATATTTACTAACCATGGATGCAATAAAGGGTTAATATTGAAAATATACAAGAAATTAAAGCAACTCGCCTGTAAGAAAAAAAATCCAGTTTAAAAATCAACAAAGAATCTGAATAGGCATTTCTCAGATGAAGGTACATTTATTTCTGAGGTCCTGAAACACACCATCCAATGAAATCTAAAAGAGACTGTGTTCTGGGGAAATCAGTAGGAAGCTTAGGAAAACTTGCCATTCAAGGAAGGCTGTAACAGGTTTCTGGTTCCTAAGCAGGAGATGCCAGGCGGAGAATGTACATGGATGCTGGACTCAATTCAGAACTGTGACAAGCAGAGAAACATGAATCATTAAACCCTTTGTGGGTCAGGAACAAAAGGCACCATCGCCTCACTGTAAGGTCTGGCTCATCCCTACATTTGCTGAAAGAGGACTCCAGCCAAAAATGAGTAGTGATTTTCCAGAAACCTTGTTTTAATGCTGTATTACTAAATTTCTAGTGCTTTATAAAATGCTTAATAAATTAATGTTTTTCTGAATGAATATTTAAGATAATCTATAATTAGAGGACACATTATAAATGCATATAATATGCATATATATTTTAATCAACTTTATATGTAGTTGCTTAAGCTCAAGTTTTATAGTTTGCTTAATGTGTAAAAGATTAATATTTCTTGGAGAACAATAAATACAAATAGGCATCCTTTATTTATTATACTTTCTATTATTCTCATATTAGAGGGGATCATTGGAGTTCAGTTCTCAAATCAAGGCAAAAATATCTTTGAAACAATGATTATTTTGGATTTAATTCTAGCTCATTTTAAAAGGCATTTCAGATCATCTTTAAAAATTAAAGGGCAGTGATATGCAGAATGATAATAAAATAGATGCTTCATTGTTAGTATGGAAAGTTTCTATAATTGGGTTTAATTAAGTTATTTTAAATGGATATTTCAAAGCCTGAGTGGGTGTTTTAATAACGTGCTAATATATGCAGATGATAATGTCTTTTCTCCTATTGGATTGTCAGTGAATTTAAACTTTTATCAGAATGTTCCCCTGTCACTTCTTCCTTGACACCCTCTTTTTCTTTCCTGCACAGGCATTCTGTAAGCAACATAAGTAAGACTAATACCAGGAAACAAAACTGTGAAGCCACATTGTATGGCCTCAAGTAAAATTTTCCACTGTACCTGTTTCCATATTATATCCAGCTTACTTAGGATGCTGAACATTACTTATGGTTCAGTAAAGAAGACTACTGGATGTCATCGCATGCTCAAGCACGAAAGATGCTGCTCTGAATTCAGATCCACCTATTTTACATACAATCTACTCTGACATATCAGAGGAGAAGGATAAGCTAGAGGATACAGAGCATTCTGTTGCTCAGCTAAAGCCCAGGCCCTAAATTATTTCTTTCTGTTGTTATTACTGGTAACTCAGTGTTCTAATGGGTATCGTTCAAGTGCTCAGTAAGATGCCCTCCAGATGTCTGAAGATGAGATTTTGACTAACAAAAAATACTCTCCCCTATTTCTATTGCAAGCACAGATTTGAAAGCACCACCCTTTTCCAAGACTAGCTGCATGGTTGGCCTACAAACCACGTCTTCTACTCCCAAACTATGTTTGCATGGCAGACTTCAATTCTAATAATCCCATCTTGCAATCTCTAATAGCTGCAGCATCCTCCCACCCCAGATGTTTACTCTGACTCTGAGCTTTCTGCTGTTGGTATACATCTCCCATGCACATCAGGCTTTTTGTACTTTTGGTCCTCTTCTCCTTATGGTTTGCCTGTGGCATTGCTTAGGTTATCCGCATTCTAGCCAATGTTGAGGCATTGGGAAGCATTCAGGAAAAGGTAAAGCATCTGTGAGTTGGGCATGTGCCAACACTGACATTCTCTTCTGTGTTAAGCACTGTGCTAGTATAAGAGAGGAATAGAAGAAAGCAGCCATCCTTCTTCTCAACTCACTGGCCAGATCTGGGTGGTTCAAGGTAATACATTCATTTTTCATACCTAGACACTATACTGAAATTATGAAATAAATATAATAATTTTTAGCAATGGTTAGATGTAAAATTCAGCTCATAAGAAAAAATGCATGTAGTACTCAGAATATAACCTGTGAATTCTAGAATACTGTTCATAATTCCAATAAAACACCATAGAGTGTTAGTTGGTTTGCATAGTTGATTGGAATCTGGCTGCCCAGGTTCACATGTTCTTTCTACTGTGTATAGTAAGTGTAAATAGGACAAGTTCCTAAAACTTCTCTAAGCCTCAGTTTCCCCAGAGGTGAAATGATATTGTCAACTCTCTTCTAGAATGGTCTTGAGGATTTAGTGGATCATTATGTGCTTGGGAAAGCACTCAAGAAGTCCCGTTACGTTATTAGATCAAACAATAATGCTTGGACATGTCAGCATGAATCACCACTAGAAAAAAAATAACTTCTGTTCAATTAATGGCAAACAAAAAGCATGTCATGGACATTAGCACATTCACTTTATCTTTGTAAAATACAAAAAAAAAATACGGCAATACACATCATAAATGTGGGAGGCAAATTCAATGAATTACAAATAAATTTATTCAGCACTACTCAGCTTCTATTCTCTGGCTGTTTTAAACATTCCCTTTTAAGCTTCATCATTGCTAGAACTCTAAAACTGCCTCTACAAACTTCTTCTTATTCTCACACTTCCCCCATATGTCAAGCCTGTGATGCTTACCAACCCTTTTTAATCTGCTAGTGCTGCCCTTGCTTTTTTCCTATGTCTTTACTAATAAGGGAAAAATATAAGTCAATATCTCTAAATTTTTTTTTTTTTGGTGCGATACTGGGGATTGATACTCAGGGGCATTTTACCTCCGAGCTACACCCCCAGCCCTATTTTTTATTCTTTATTTTGAAACCGAGTCTCACTAAGTTGCGGAGTGCCTCACTAGGTAGCTGAGGCTGGCCGCGAATCCGGATCCTCCAGTCTCAGCCTCCCGAATGCTGGGATTACAAGCGTGCGCCACCACGCCCAGCCAATATCTCCAAATTTTTATTCAAAGCAAGTATTTTATCTTTCTCATAAAAAATGCCTGTATTAACTATATTAAAATAATACTATGTTTGGCCTAGTCAAGCACATTGAAAATATGCTTGAACCCAGCACAGAACCCAGAATAGACAAAAGAATTGAAAAGTTTATTATATAAGGTGGTCTTAGAATCCAGCAGCAACAAAGAATTACAAATACTCCATTATAAATACCCACTATAAAATTAGATTTGGTTCTCAATTTTTTTGCCAAAGACACAGGCTAGATACAGCTCACATCAGAAAGGATCTTGCTAGATATGTGTCTTGATGTTTACCAGCCTTTTTCACAACCACTCAGGGAACACAAGCTAAAATTTGACATACCTGTGAGCACACATAAGTGCCTCTCTTGATTTTTGTTCAAAACCAATTATCAGGAAGGTTGCATATTTATTTAGAAGGAAAACAGAGTGCTGGCAGGCTATTCTTGACCTATACCTCCACCTTTGCAACATTAGCATCTTCCACTCCTAGCCTTTCTTTTCCCCTAATATGCCTTTATTTTGACTGTTTGATTCTGAATTGTGTTTGATAAAACATTCAGTTATCCACAAAATGCTATACCTTCCAAAAAGAAAATTATTGTAGGTGGTATCTTTCTTGTAAATATGAGCACTATGTAAGCATAATTTCATTGCATAAAGACAATATGTAAATATATATTATTCAATGTATATAATTATGAAATGGTTATGTTTCAATCATTTCAGGCATCCATAAAAAGAACACCAAAGACCAGGTGATTTCAACAACAGAGTTTATTTTCTCACAGTTCTGAATGCTGAGAGTTCCAGATCAAGACCAGTATGTGAATTTATGGTACCCTTTTTCCTCCCTTGTAGATGGATGGGCTTGCCTTGCATCCTTATGTGGCCTTTCCCCATTGCATGCGTGTGGAGAGAGAGGAGCATGTCTCTCTTTTTCTCTTTGTATAAGACCCCAATCTTAACAGATTAGAACCACATCCTATGACTTCATTTTACCATAACTACCTCCAAATTTTAGCCCATTTAACAATATTAATATTAACAATATTTATATTAATTACCACTCTTATGTAGATTTGTCCAGATAACAATATTAATACTACTCTTACATAGATTGGTCCAGGTAATTAACACAATCTATTATAATCAACTATTAGGTCATTCTACTTACTCTATAGTCCTTACCATATAATCCCTCTTTGAGGTCTAAACATATACAATAACATGATTTCATTTGAATCACATTTTTCTAAGTTGATTCAGTTGACATACACAGCATTACACCAGTAGTTAATGAATGAAATCATCAGCCCTCCTTTTCCTATGCCAGTAAATTTGTCACCTTAAACATGCCAATTCTATCTTGTAATATCTGAACATGTGGTGTTTTTGTTATTCAGGCTTATCTGGTTCCTGAATTTCATACTAAGATTCCTGAAGTCACTCATCCTTCCATCTTTTTGCAAGCAGGTACTGACCACCTCACGTCCCTGTGTGTTCATGTTTTGCATCTGAAACCCAAACTCCACACACTTTTGAGAGATCACTGATTTGTCAAGGGATAGGAGAGCTTATTTCATCTAATTATAGCTATCATATTCCTCTCTCTCCCTAGGGCTTTTTGGTATCCAATCAGTGTATCATTTCTGACTTCCCTCTCTTGCCATCAAGTTTTCTGGAGACCTCTTCTTGTCATGCCAACTAAACCTCCACTACCACCACCACCTCACATCCAAATACATAAAGATCCTCCTTTCCAGGGTGTAGTCTTCCATTACCACCATGTGATAACCTCTTTCAAGAAAATAGACTTCATATTCCTTAGATACAAAACACCACCCACCAACACATGTTCAGAAAATTTCACAGACCTGAGAGGAGCTTTCAGACTAAAGCTGTCTATGTTATCTTAATTGCAGGCAATATAACTTAGGGTTTTCTTAAAGATTTTCAATAAAAGTCACTTAAAACTACTTTCACTATCCTCACAGCCCTTACTATGATAGTAGAATGCTAAAATTTATGTTTAAATTATTATGTAGATCATAGGTGTCCAGAAGTCTAAACCCAACAACCATTTTATTTATTTATTTTATTTTTATTTTTTGCGGTACTGGAGAGTGAACTCAGGGACATTCTACCTCCGAGCTATACCCCCAGCCTTATTTTTTATTCTTTATTTTGTTTTGTTTTTTTGTTTTTTTGGGTTTTTTTTGCAGTACTGGGAGTTGAATTCAGGGGCATTCTACCTCTGAGCTATACCCCTAGCCCTATTTTTTATTCTTTATTTTGAAACCGAGTCTCACTAAGTTGTGGAGTGCCTCACTAGGTAGCTGAGGCTGGCCTCGAACCCGGATCCTCCGGTCTCAGCCTCCCGAATGCTGGGATTACAAGCGTGCGCCACCACGCCCGGCTTATTCTTTCTTTTTTTTTTTTTTTTTTTTTTTTTTTTTTTTTTTTTTTTTTTTTTTTTTTTGCGGTACTGGGGATTGAACTCAGGGGCATTCTACCTCCGAGCTATACCCCCAGCCCTATTTTTTATTCTTTATTTTGAAACCGAGTCTCACTAAGTTGCGGAGTGTCTCACTAGGTAGCTGAGGCTGGCCGCGAACCCTGATCCTCGGGTTTCAGCCTCCCGAATGCTGGGATTACAAGCGTGCGCCACCACGCCCGGTTCCCAACAACCATTTTAGATGGTTTGGCAATATTTGGGGAATAGTTTTACAACCTAATCAGTATCTTAATCAACATTGGAAGGAGTATAGAAACTTCTTATGAACCTTCAACTCCTTGAGGCTTTATTTAAAATACTTTGTTTAACTAAGAATGCTTTTCCATTTAGAGCCAAACTTAGCTCATCGCTATAGTTGAAAGGACTCATGTTGAGGCTTGACTTAAACTGGTCCCATGTGGTTATTTTTCTCAAGAATTCAGAATTAAGACTGAGAAAGGTTAGACATTTTCTGGTGATCTTGAGTTAAAAGCATCTAAGACTAAGATTTGCAGGGTCATGTTCAGCCAAAAAGAGAGCCATACTATACTGAAAATTATTAAAGCTAACCTGCCATGCAAAGAGAATGAAAATAAAAATACATGCAGCCAAAAGGAGAGGGAGAGTGACTGAGAAAATAAGCTTCCAGGAAGATTCCTGATTGCTATTTCTGGTGGCTTCTGAGGTCCAAGAGTTATTCTTTTATGTGAATTCCATTACTTTCTCTGAGTATTGGGTTGAATGGTGACACTCCTCCCTATACTGCCAAAATTACCTACATCTGGAAACTCAAAATAAAACTATTTGGAATAGAATCTTGCAGATATAATTAAGGCAAAGATCTGAAGATGAGATTATGAGGGATTAGGACCATAAATCCAATGGTGGGATTTTCATAAGGAACTGAAAAGGAAAAGACAGACACAGAGAGAAGACAGAGGCAAGGACTACAGTGATGCTCAGCTATACCAAGGAACACCAGGAGTGCTGGCAGCCCCCAGAAGCAAGAAGAGAGCAAGGCGAGGATTGTCCACTAGAGTCTTTGGAAATAGTGTGGCCCTGCTGACAGTTGGTTTTCAGACTTCTGACCTCCAGAACTGGGAGATAATGAATTTCTGTTGTTTTAAGTCATCTGGTTTGTTGCACTATGCTAATTACCTCCCATAAGCCTTGTAATTCATTCTGCTTAAAGTAGCACAAGTAATATTTAGTTTTCCTAGTAAACAAAAGTAACCTCACTAAGACAGATACTGTTTATAATAATTAGGTACTAGGACAATTTAAAAACTATCATTGTTATTGTAAGACAAAATATTATTCTTGTGTGTGTGTGGTATTGGGGAAGTAACCCAGGGACATTTTATCTTTCAGCTACACAGCCAGCCCTGTTAATCTTTTACTTTGAAAAAGAGTCTCACTAAGTTGCAGAGGGCCTCACTAAGTTGCAAAAGCTAGAGGCAAACCTGTAATCTTCCTGTCTCAGAGTCTCAAGTACTGAGTTTACAATTTTGCACCACCATGCTTGTAAAAATATAAAAATTATTCAATAAAACTATTGAATCTCAATAAAGAGATACCATGTTACTGTCACAATAACCTCCCCATCTGTTGTATGTTTGGCTGTTTGACATACTCTCAACACCCCATATGAATATTTTCCCTAATATTGTAAGATGCTCTCACATAAGTTAATTTTTTAAAAAGTTTTGTTTTCTAATGATCTATTAGATATCCATCGCTGTGACAAAATAACTGAGATAAATGACTTAAAAGGAAGATTTATTTGTAAATAATCTTCATGGTTGTAGAGGTTTCAGTCCATGGCCACTTGATGTAGATGTCTCTGGGCCCATAGTGAGACAGAACATCATGGTTGGGAGCGAGGGGTGGAGCAAAACTGCTCACCTTAGGGAAGCCAGGAAGCAAAGGGAGAAAGAAGAAAAGTAAAGGTACCCACATCCCCTTCAAGGACGATCCTCCAAGTGCTCTAACTTCCTTCCACTAGGTCCTGTCTCCTAAAGGTTGCACCACCTCCCATTAGTGCTACAGGCTGGGGACCAAACCTTTAGCACGGTCCTTTGATGCCTTTGAGGAACATTTAAGATCCAAACCCTAACATCATCCTTGGAAATGAACATTGCTTTTTTATTCATATACAAGTCAAAGTGCAATATAAATCTACAGAATACTAAGCTAAAAATAGGAAATGGCCATCTGGTAGGAAAGAGGGAAAGAGGCGTTAGGTCCTCAGGAGCGTAGGCTAGAATCAACACACTGTCTCTCAAATAGATGTGAATGCTTTCTCTAGTTGCAGCTCATTAAATAGAAGATTCACTAGTATTCTGAGATATAGCAAGAAATTCCACCTCCCCACAAGGGGCACCCAAATATTAAACCCACATAGACTTAGAAAGTAGAGTACTGCAGCAGGAAATTATTTAGTCCAACTCTCTCTGTTTACAGAAAAAAAACCTAAGGCCCAGAGAGGTGCTGTGAATTCCCCAAAGTGGCTCAGCTAGTTAGTGCATCATTACTGCTCATAAGTGCAGAAATAAGGAGGCAGCTACTTAGAAATTCACATGTCTGCCAAGGAAAAGGGAAAAAAAATCAAAACAGCAGCAAAAACAAAATACTACATGATTTTAAAATGCTATTTTCATGGTCGCTGGAGGAAACTCTGAATTCTGCCTTCAATCCAATCTCTCTGTCCCTGAAGTGAATAAAAAAGAGAAGTTCATGTTTCTTTTGAAAGCGATGTTGTCTGTTCAATAAAGTCTGAATAGTCAGAAAATGAGTTTCGGCTCTGCCTTCGCCTGTATTTTTCAGCTGGGTATATATTCCCAAGCAATGTCACATATCTGCAAGCAAATTAATCCAAAAGAAAAGAATATGGAGTTTATTTAAAGTTCAAGGCATTTCTTGAACATAACATTTGGTCTGATGGGTCACCAATTCCATTTACAGCATGCTGATAACAAAATCCATATACTTAAACATTATAAAAAATAATAAGGAAAACCTTGTGCTTGTTTTTTTTCGTCCCTGGCATTTCTTGAGGGTTTAGGCATTTGGCCTCTAATTTTATTTTCACTTCACTGCTCTGACAGCCTAGCAGCATAGCTTGGCATTAAAAAAAAGAAGAAGAAGAAAAAAAAAAGATTCAGTATGAGTGGTTGAAATCTATAATTTCACTAGTCTGGGAAGCCTGCGATGTCTGGTCACTCACTACCTAGCTAACGCTGTTGGCTGTGCCGACAGGAAAGGTCAAATAGCTTTTGTGATAAAAGATAAATTTGAAAGAAAATAAGGAATATAATTATCTGGTCTCGGATTCCAGCAGAGTGGAGATGCACTGGGTAGCTCTGCACTAACTTCAATCTCTGCCCTCTTCCTCACACCAGGACACAAATGTCAATGGGCTGATGCTCCCGATTTAACATTCCTGCTTTTAAGTAGGAAAGTCGTCTTTTTTCTATTTTTGTAAGCAATGCCACTGTGCTTTCTGTGATCCTTATAATTGCTTCAGTTTGATCACCTCTTGAATCTGAAATCAATGCTCACATTTATCAATAAGGTCTTTCTGCATATCAGTGACCTTCTTGGGCTTTCCTGGCTGCTGCTACATTTGTAGTTGCTGTTGTCTGAATGTCTGTGCCCCCTACTCCATGTATCTTGAAATCTAATCACGAAAACCATAGTCATAGGAAGAGACTTCTGTGAGTGGAGATTAAATCAAAAGGGCAGAGATGTCAAAAATAAGCTCAGTACCCTAACAAGAGAAATCAAGAGAGCTGCCTTGAGCCCACCACCAAGTGAGGATGCAGCAAGAATGTGCCTGCTGCGAGTGAGGAAATGACCCTTATAAACACAGAATCTGCCAGGACCTTGATTGGACTTCCAGCTTCCAGAACTGTGAGGAAGAAATATCCGTTATTTATAAGCCACCTGGTCTATGATATTTTGTCTCAGCAATGCAAATGGACTCAGAGAGCACTGCTTCCTCAGGGCATTAGGTGAGATGCAAGTGAGGACCAATCAGCCCTTATCCAGGGGCCAGTCAAACAGCTTTCAGGGGAGATTCTTAGATTCCAAGGAAAGTGGAGGTTCTATCCTCCCTTCCTCTAGCTGCTTATTCTTGCTGTTATTTCAGAGAGTCACAATTTACACTGAAATCATCACTTACTCCCAAATCATTTACTCCTTGAGATACATAATATTCTCAAAATTTTGAGTCACACTCACTGGAGGCAGAAGAAGGACTCAGCTGCCTTAAAGTCCAAACAGAAGCCATTGTCTGCTTATTTTCTTTACCCTATTTGGAAACAAAACATCAGCCATTTCCCAGATGCAACTACATTTGCTGAGTTCATAAATTGTGAATGAATTTTGCACATTTTGCATTGTAATGGAAAAGGATAATCTGAATTTTAAATATATGCTATTCAAAAGTAAGCAAGAAAAGGATAAAATAAAAGGAATGAAAGTCTAATTTTTTTTCTACAAGGCCTAATACAGGGCGCACCTACAGTTGAGCGGTCTGTGATTTCGTCAGTGCTGGACAGGCATAGGTGACCGTGTGGCTGGTTCTCTGGAAGACCGGCAAAGCCGATCCCATCCTGGGGGCAGGAACTTGGGGGAAAGCTGCCAGAAAAAGATGCAGATGGGAGACAGATACCTTCTCACCTTACAGTTACCCAAATGACATCAAGGAAAGGGCCTTGCTGGAAAAGCAGAGCACAGAATAGGCAACCTCCCCTCCTCCTGGAATTAGAGATGCAGAGATTGTCCTGTATTCTTCTTCAACCCCTCTGTTGGGTTCACTCCACATTTAGTGCCCTCTTGCTTTTCTAAGATAAGAATATAGATTAACATACGAATATACATATGTAATGATACTTACATGTAACACATGAATATATATATATTTAACATAAGAATATATAACATATATACATATTATCATATATATAACATAAGAATGTATATATTTAACACAAGAATATACAATTATAATAACACAAATATATATGTATATATATGTTATTTATCTCTTTGTCCATCCTTGTAGACATCACTCTTTCAAACTTATTGTCATTATTTACAGCTCTACAGAAATGTAAAACTCTCTTCAGAAATGTCAAACAGAATAATGGGAGTAGAGAAATCAGAGACAGAAGTCAGCTGTAACTAGCCCCGTAGCTCCCTCTCCAACATGTCAAATGTGAATTATTTTCTTACATAAAATTTTTTTTATGGTAATGTGAAAATGCTATTCTTTAAGATGTACACACACACACACACACTCACACACACACACACATTTGTGACAAATATAAAAAGACCATTGGCTGAGCTGTCAGATTGCTGAATTAAATCCATATTTAGGACTACCTCAATTTCATATTAAGGAAGGCTTGCATGCTCTTTTTTGAGACAATATTCAGTACAGTTCTATTTAAGCACATTTTGATGGGTTGTTTATAAATCAAAAAGGAAAGGGAAAATGAAAAAGAAAGAAGCCAAAGCTGAATTATAGGTATAAAGTAGAAAGGAACAAATCATTTTTATAAAAAAATGAATACTAGATACAGGTTACAAGTCAAAAATAATTTGATGAAATTACAATATTCTCAATAAATTTTAAAAATAGCTATCAAGTGTTAAGTAAATAAGGAGCCCTAGGTTCTCATTGTGAATCTTTTTCTAACTAATTATATAATGGGCAAATTCTTCAACCTTATGATACCTCCATTGCCTTCTGTGGGAAAAAGAGGACTACAATAAATAATGCCTAAAGTCCTATGGGACTCTATATGAGTATACATTTATAAAACAAATGTATATAATTTTAAAAAGTCAGAGGGGGCAAGGATATGATTGTGAAATCTTACTGATTGTCTTAGTAGCATTTCATTTTAAAATATAGTTATGTTTATAAATAATAACCTACTTCTGATTTCAAAATTAATTTTATATGTCTAATCTCTTTGGGAATATTACCAGAAATCCACAGATGCCATTAAACTGACTTTTAAGTGTAGAAACTGAGGCATAGAAAAATTAAAAAGTGTATGTCCAGATTTGAAATGCAAGTTTTTCAATTCAAATAATATTCAGATATTGTAATATTTGTTTTTCTAAGCCAACCCACTTCTTCAATTTATAAGAAACATAAACAGCTTTTAAAGAAACATTGAATATATCCCTAAAATGCTGAGATTTATTTCAACAAACTTGAGAAGAAAGTAAAGAACAGGAAAGAAACTGAACTCTGAAAGGCTCACTATACTGTGTGTAGAAATTTCTCTTATGTAGGAGGAGCGAGAATGAGCTGTTATTAATATTTGTTATCAATGTGTGCTGCCTTAGATTAATTTCCTGGGAACATGCTCCTAAATTGGAGACTTGTATGTTTGAGATGTACTGGGAACTCACCTGAGAATTACACATGTAAGAGAATGCGAGAAGCAGAATGGAATAGAGAGCAAAATCCAACCGTGATATTGGTGTAGGGCAGACCTCATCTAATCTTTAGGGAGTTCTGGGGCTGAGGTTTTCTACAGAGCTGTCAAAATTGAGACAAGGGAAAGGGCTTTGTACCCACATACTGAACAACAGGGGATACAGGGTTTGCTCAGGAAGGACACAGAACACTGACCAACTGGCTCCTTTCTGCCAAAGGCAATTTCCACATAAGGACTTTGCTAGGATATGTCAGCATCCCAGCAGTGACAGCTGAGGTAATGATTTTCTTCTGGTCCTGCAGAGGGGACTCTGAGTAGCATACCACAGCATCCACTATGTGTTCCATCTCTTGGTTATGTGTACTCTCTTTTTAACTACCCTACAATACATATATTATAATGTATATATGTCATATAACACACACACACACACACACACTCACACACACATACACACAACAACTGAAGAGACAATATCTCCTAAAAGTCTTTCATTTAATTATGTTTAGCAATTTCCTGAATTTTCATACCATTCAAGTCAGGGATTCCTCTTTTTGTAAAATAACAGGAACTGGCAATCAGGAAATTTCTACTCATAAAAGTATTTGAAGCCAGGCATGGTGACACAGGCTTGTAATCCTAGTACTTGGGAGACTGAGACCGGAGGATCCGAGTTCATGGCCAGCCTCAGCTACTTAGTGAGGCTCTCCGCAACTTAGTGAGACTCTGTTTCAAAATAAAGAATAAAAAATAGGACTGGGGGTGTAGCTCAGAGATAGAATGCCCTTGGGTTCAATCTCCAGTGCCACAATCAAAAAAGTATTTGAGAAAAAATAAATGAAACCTAGGAGGTGACTACTAATATTGGTCTATGGGAATTAGTTTGGTCTAGTGTAGTAGATGTGACTTTTGAAGGCAGACACTGTCAGGTTTGAATCTAATCCCATGAATTTCTCTGTTTTTTTCTCTCATTTTCTTTACCTGTCTTATCCAAAGCATTCTGTATACTAATCATCTAATTAACCAAGAAATTTTATTTATTTATTTATTTATTTATTTATTTATTTATTTATTTATTTATTTATTTTGGTATTAAGGATTGAACCCAAGGACGTTCTACTGCTAAGCTACACCCCTAGATCCCCCCCCCCTTTTTTAAAATAGCTTCTTGCTAAATTTCTGAGGTTGCCTTCAAACCTGCAATCCTCCTGTCTTAGTCTCCTAAAGTACTGGGATTACAGATATGTGCTACCACACCAGGCAAGAAACAATTTATTGAATACCTACCATAATTTATTGATATGGTCCTGATCTAGGCAACATGTGGGGAAAAAGACACACAAGACCAAATTTTTCTCTTCTCCTTCTCTATACAAGAAGGAGACCCATGGCGCTGAGTGGAGGATGCAGTGGGGTGGGCACAGTGCAGAGGTAGAAATACTTAGGAGACATTTTAAGATAGGAATCAAATGATGTGAGGGCTAATTTGGGGTGTCACCTTGACGAGATTGAGGGATGCCTGGAGAACTGGTAAACCTTGCTTCTGGGTAACTCTGTGAGGCAATTTCCAGAGAAGCAAATTGGGTGGAGAAAATCCTCCCTAAATGTGGGCTGTGCCAGAAACTCACTCTCTGGCTTCTGATCTCTTTCCCTCAGTGGGTACATTTCCAGCTGGTGTCACTTTTGGAAATCAGACGCTGGCTCCTCCAGTCTTTAAGCACTGACTTGCACCAACAGTCTTCCAGGCGTCTTTTGACTTCCATTGGCCATCCCTAGGGGTAGTTGGTTTGACTTTTGTTCCAAGGCTTTTGGCTTCTTGGACTGAGCAGTTGCTGGCTCTCTTGGCTCTCCAGTCTACAGATAGCCATCACTGAACTTTTTAGTCTTTGTGATCATGTGAGCCAATCTTACAAATCCCCTCTTATAATCATGTATATTTTATTGGTTATGTTTCCTTGGAAAACCTAATACAATGACATACAGAAAGAAAATAATACACAAATAGGTTAGCCATACTATAATATAGATATTATATTAGAAAGAGTTGGAGAAATAGATTTAAAGTGATGTGTCTAGATTGTAGAAGGATTTGAATGCTGAGCTAATAGAAAAATATTCAATGAAATATGTTTTAAGAAAGGAATATAAGCAAGCTGATATTTTAAGATCATGTCAAAAAATGCAAAATGGATTGAATTAGAAGGAAAGCTCAAGAGTCTGAAAATGGTATTTGGCACTCAAGGGCAGGTTGACTTTCTAACCCATCAGCTTGGCAGGTGTGAATAATTAGGTCACTTTGGTAAGGGCATAAGAGATAAAAATCATCAAATGAGTCAAAATACTTGTATATATTTTTATCTCTACATATTACTATTGAATTACAGCTACAAACTTTTGATGTATGCTTTCTTTAGAAAATGGAGCAATTAGCAATTATTTTATGTCTAAACACACAGTATTAATTAATTTTCCCAAAAGGTAATCTGTCTTTCTTTGGAGTTTTGATTAAAAATAAAGCACTCCGAGTGAATTTGCCTAGATTATTTAAAGGTTTTCCTAATATTTTCCAAGACATGTTACTTTTGTTTCTCTATATGTTTAATTTCTATTCTCTTTGACAATTTTACATCAAGCTAGAAATCTAAATTATTCCTTCGAGAAATATGCTATACTGAAAAGACATGATATCCAAGGTTTGAACAAGACAAAACAAACCATCCTCAATATATTCATGAACTCAAATCATTTGAAATTCACAAATCTGTATACATTAGACTGCAGGAATTTTAGCAATATGTGAAATGTGACATGCTGTCTGCTTTGTCTCCAGACAAAATAAATAGAAATGGTAATGGTTTTATGGAAATCTTAATACACATGGACATTATAAGATACATGAGGTTGGAAGTCTGTTACCCATATCAAAACAGTACTTGATATATGACTTTTGCATTAAAGAACCTGACCCTAATACCTGATGGTGATGGGTACACATGACCATATCTTCTCAAGCATCTACAATTAAGACAGTTCCTAGGAAAGAGAAAATCAGCTTAATTGCAATGCAATTGTTTTCAGTCACTGCCATTTTCCATTCCATTATTGATTATATACAAGAGCCTCCTCCTCTACGTACCCTTTAAATATTGAAGTTTCTCACAACTGGGTTCTAAGTACTCTTTTCTTACTTACATAGATTCTTTAGAGTTTGATCTCGCACATTCTCATGAATATCTATAACATTTATACTTTGATAACTGTTACATATATCTTTATTCCAAATTGTCCTCATAGATCCAGGCTTATATCCAACTTCCTCTTGGAAATCTGCATTGACTTTCTCATAAACCTCTCAAATAACTTAGATATTCCAACATATCCTATTTATGATATTTGACTCTCCCTGGATAATGATCCATATTTCAGTCCATGTTACCATCATCCACTTAGTTACTAGACAAAAATCAGAGAATGGCCTTTCATGCCTTCTTCTCAATCCTCACATCCTGGGTTCTGACCCTGTGGTGCCTTCATAGAAATCTCATGCTTCCTTTCCTCCACCTCTACTCTCACTACCCTTAGTCATGGCAAATACTTTCTTGCCTAGATCATTCACTAACTACTTTCCCAATTTCTGCTTTTATGTGTTTCAATCTACTCTCCCATTGAGTAAAAAAAAAAAAAATTAAAAAACCCTAATCTTCTAAAAATATAAATTCATATTACAGGAGTAAGATACTTTCAACTTCACATCCTCCAATTGCTTCCTATGATGAGGAAGTCCTGCGTGGCCTTGTCCTTTCTTCCCTTCCAGTCACCCCATGTCCCAGTGGCTAGCTCTCTGCACCAGTCACACACCAAACTCCTATTCTCAGGGTCCTCAATTTTTCTTGCCCTTTCATGTGACTGAATCATCTGTCTTGTCCTTTGAGTCTCAGCTTAAATATCTCCTCTACAGAGGACCCCAACCCCAGCCAAGTTAGTAAAAGTAGCTTCTCCAGATTTTTCTCTATTTGAAAGAAACAATTTCATTATGCAAAGACCTAAAAGTGTCATTTATGTTCCTTACAACACTTTTCCCACTCTGAATTGTGTTTCATTTATCTGATTATTTATTTTTCTCCACCCCAAGAATATAAGTTGGTAGTAGAATCTGTTCAAGTTATTTTTCAGTGTTCATCACAGAGAAGATAAGCCAAAAATATTCTGGAGTGAAAGAATGCATGGATGAATGAAATTTGGAATTTAAGTTAAAAATGTCAACAGTATGAGAATTATAAGTTCCCTTTTAGAGTCCTTTTCTGAACGCTTAGTAGTTTAGTTGAATGCAATGGTAGAACTGTCAAATAGCCACAATCTTGGAACGAAGTTCTTCCAAAATTGAAAAAAATACATGAGATGAAATATTTCCATGGGAAAAGAAAAAGCAGACCATTTGTTGCCACAGGTTTCTGGCTGTGGAAGGAATTGGCAGTCTCCAGTTGAAGGTAGGCCAAGGACAGTAAATAGGGCAGAGTAATATATCTCAGGAATCATATATGTTGGCAAAGTTGGAGAAAGTAAATTTTTCAACTGTTGCTTCTACTATATTTGGGCAGGAGATAGTATCATTAGTCTTTTTTTCTTCCATCCAAGAGTGACGCAATTTACAATTTTAAGAAAGTTAGCTCTTTATTTCTAAAATGAGCTCTAATTTCATAATCCTTACATTTAATAAAGTATGAATTTATAGTGCCTTAAAATGATGTTATAATTTGGAAATTTATGAAACTCCCATTTTATTAAAATTTGCAACAAAATCACCATTGTAATTAAAGTACTAGAACTTTTCTTACCCTGGTATTGCAAAGAAAGATTAACTAGGAAGACATATTTCTAACATTAAAACAAACATATACTCTTTGGTAGCTCATTTTACAATTTTGAAACTAAAACTAAGTTTCTTCCTAAAGAGAGAAATTTTCTTCTGACCTCTGACCTCTGACATTATCCCTATTCTCTGGGATTTCAACTTCACTGCCAAACTCCAGTCTCCATTCATTCTGATGCTGATGTACTTTGCTTGCTGGAGCAGAGACTAAGCCATATGTTCAAACAGGAAGATAGTTTTCCAGCTTTGCTTACTGTTAGGGTCACGCATTTAACTGAATTTGGGCCAATGTAGCCTGTGTGGAAGTGATAAATGCTACTACCAGGCCAGACTCCTACAGTACCCAATGAGACCCTCAGTGACTTTTTATCTACTAGGAAAAGGTAGAATCTTCCAGCAAAGGATCCCAAAGATTTCAGATCCACCCTATGGAAGGAACCCAAGTCTGAGAGCTACTGTTGGCAAAAGTGTCTCACTCCTTCATCTTGATTCTGCTAATCACTGCGGATTATGATAGGTGCAAGAATTAAGCCTTTATTTTGTTAAATAACTGAGACTGTGGATGTGTTGTTCTATTGGTTAGCTATAATGTAGATTGATAAAGCTCTAAGACCTGGTTTTTCTGTTTAAATACAAGTTGAGGTCAGTTTTGATTTTTATTTTGTAATTATCTTAAGCATCTATCATACTGGGCATTTAATGTGGATTATTTTATTTAAATAGGTGAAGAGAATAATTTAAATATCTTTCTTCTCTGTCAGTTATTTCTTCCATTTTTTTATTAACTCCTTTATCTGGAAGAATGCAGATTTTGAAGTTGAAGCAACACAGGCCCAATTCTGTTTCTATTACTATTCTTGGTTTTGTAGAGATGCAAGTGGTTAAAATGAGTCTCAGCTTTGTTTTTATATGTTAAATATGGAACTGCCAATTCCTAATATCCTTGGTTTTTGTAAGAATCAAATAGGATTTAATGCAAAATAGTTCATGTAGAACCTACATGACAGATATTCAATAAATAATGTCTTAGAAATGTGTAGTAGCATGTACATGGTAAAATAGAACTCTTTATTCCTGGAATATCTATAAATAAAAACAAGAAAGATATAAAAATAAGAGAAAATAAGATACATTTTTTGTGTGTGTGTGTGGTACTGGGGATTGAACTCAGGGGCATTCTACCTCCGAGCTATATCCCCAGCCCTATTTTTTATTCTTTATTTTGAAACCAGGTCTCACTAAGTTGCAGAGTGCCTCACTAGGTAGCTGAGGCTGGCCACGAACCTGGATCCTCTGGTCTCAGCTTGATACATTATTTTTAAAAAGATACTTTTGATCAGTTTATTGCTATAAAAGTAGATCTGTTGCATCAAAAGAGCTTTCTAGGCCTATTAACATGGAGTACCCTGATAGAGAAAGCATTGTATTATTCAGATCCTACTATAGACTGCAGCTGTAGCAACACATAACCATGTAGCATTTTCTTGTGGTACCAGGGAATGTGCCCAGGGGCATTCTACCTCTGAGCTATGCCCTTAGCTCTTTTTTGCTTTTAATTTTGAAAGAGTCCCTCTAAGTTGTAGAGGGCTGTTGGGGTCTTAGCCCAGCGGGCCCAGAGAGACCTCGCCTCAAGACGTCGCCTGGCAGAGTGGCAGGAGCAACTGCATGTGGTAACATCCTAGGGCTGTGCCACGTCAGAGCGCATGCGCCAGCACGTCAGAGCGTGGACAGTGCGTGCCCAATAGGAGGCTCTAGTGTTACTTAAGTTGCCTGAGTGATCTACTCCCTGATAGGCTCACGGGTCTTTCCTCTTTACGGCTCCTGCGATACCTGACTGAAAGATAAGGAGTCTCTCCCATGAGGAGAAGGAGTAAGAGAATATGGAGGGAGTAAGAGGAGAGAGCGAGAGAAGAATAAAGAAGCTTGCACCATTCCTGTGTGTTCGTCTTCTCTTCGGGCCCTCGCGGGCCAGGGTCCGGCGCGGGGGACGATAGAGGGCCTCACTAAGTTGCTGAGACTAGCCTCAAAACTGTGATCCTCATTTCAGCCTCCTAAGTACTAGGATCACAGGTGTGCATCACCACACTGGGTTTCTAGCATTCTTTTTTTATTTTAGAAAGAATTTCCTTTTATTTATGATTGCATACCCGAAAGGAAGATCCAAAGAATAATGACAATGTAGAAAAGAACAAACAAGGAGAGTAATGGTCAAATTACATGAATAAAATAAAATAAATGTAGAAAATATATTCTGCTATTACTTAGGAATTATAGATACAATTTTAGGATTTCAGCTGATTTTCTAATGACTGAAGTAATCAAATTGTAACAAAATCTTGTGAACATTCACAAAAGTATGAAAATTACTATAATTTATAATCATGATTTAAAATTAAACATCATTTCACATGAAAGAAATTAGACCACTATATGTTTTTTTTTTTAAAAAAAATAACTACATCAGATTTAATTCAGCAACTACTAAACAAACTTAATAATGGCTTTGTTGAATTTAACAAATTTTTCTTGCAACCACTGGGTCATTTAGTCTCATTTTTTGAGTATTTGCTTGTAAGTATCAAAATTTCTTTTAGACTCTTAAGAAGTGTGCTGTTACATGTATTTTTACCCAATTAGTCCAAAGCATTCATTCATCTTATATACTTTCATTTAATTCTTCTTTGAATAACTATTTAATGGGCATTGAAGATTCCTTTTCATCTCATAAAAATCACATGTAGGCTTTTTAATTAAATTTTAATGATATCATTAATTCCATGATATTCAGGGATCAAAAAAACCTTTTCTCTCCCTTTCCCTCTCCTTCCCTCCATCTCTCTTTCTCTTTCTTATTTCTCAAGACAATCTTATTATATTTATAATCAAGAATAACTGTGTCTCTCACCAAGTTCTCATTAGATACTTTAAAATTCTGAACCCAGCAACAAGTAGTCACCCCGATCATTAATTGCATTAATAAAATTTAAAATTTCCCATATTGTCATGGTGGAAGGTGAGGAATGACCAAGAAACTTGACAATAACACAACACAAAAGAAGTTGATCCATAAGGTCAGTATTAATTCCTTCCCTAGAAGCAGGGGTACCCTTTACTCAGCCATAATTACTATAAGCAGCTGCTCCAAAACTCCAGGGAACTAATTCCAGTGCAGGATTTAGGATTTATGCTGCAGATGGTACAGGTTCCTTTGACTTGTGATAGAGACTCAAAAGAGTCCTAATCAGCTTCTGTCTCTGTAGTGTCTTATGGAACGTCTTTTCTACTGCATGAAAAAAAATCCCCAAATAGATCTATTACTTTGAAACATTGTCACTTGGTGCCCCAAATCCCCCCTCATTATGTGGTTTCCATTGCAAAAATCCCCATGTAGCATTACTGATTCATGTGCATCACTCGATCCCTCAGAAGAAAAAAATTGTACATTTCAACTGAGGAAGCACCTGAAATGAGGTTAGCAACCATGTGGTGAATCAATTTCAGAACTGCTTACAAGAAGTTGGGAGATGGACACAATATAGACAGATAAATAGTTATAAAGCAAATAACATAAAACAAGCTTTCAATATGTCAAAATTATGTTCACTACATTGACTCTCATTTCAAATTTGAGAAAGCAAAATTCTAGCACAGTCAGATGATTTTTACAGTCTCTACTAAAAGAACTAAAGATACTGGATTTGTATTACAGATGAAAAGTTTCTCAAAAACTTTTATTACAAAACATACACCATCAGCTCCCCCAAAAAATGTTTTTAAAAAATCTTTAAAGGATTTCCATCTGACTTCTCCAAGCCATTGAACTTGTACTCCTAAAGGCATCTCTGCTTCTAAGCTCATAGGAACGACCTAATGTCACCCTCCTCAAGTGCAAATTGAGTTTCTATACTTCATAACTATGGCCACCATTGCAAGTTGGTCCTTCGTGGGGCAGGGGGAGATGACCACAAGGCTACAAGGAGAGAGAAATACCTACAAAACAGGGCATGAGGAAGTGAGGAAGGGAGAATTCAGCAGAAAGCTAAAGGATGAGTAGGCACTAAGTAGATGAACACAAAGGAGATCTTTGAGGAAGTGGGTGCTCACCAGATGCTGAATCTGCTGAGTCCCTTCATCTTGGACTTCCCAGAGTTCACCACTGTAAAAAATAAATTTCTGGGTTTTTTTTGTAAATCGCTTGGTATATAGTGTTTTGTACAGCAGTCCAAGTTGACTAAGATAGCATCCAGTGTAACAATTTATAAATAAAAACATTTTACTGTGGCACTCCCTTTTTAAAACGCTTCCATGAATTTGTAATGATAGAAAGGATAAAAAAAAACTCTTTAACAAAGCCTATGGTTTTACCACTCTGCTGCATCTTGATCCACACCTGCTTTCACTCCTTGTCCTAGTTAATTTGATATGGAGACGATTAGGCCTGTCTGACCAAAGTTTTAAACAAAGGTTAAGTAGAACAGTTGTTCCTCAACATCCAAGGGGGATTGGTTCCAGGATCCCCTGTGGATATCAAAATCCTTGGATGCTGAACTCATGTATATAAAACAGTCTGGGTTTTTTTTTTTTTTTTTTTTTTTTTTTGTGGTACTAGGGATTGAACTCAGGGGCATTCTACCTCCAAGCTACACCCCCAGCCCTACTTTTTATTCTTTATTTTGAAACTGAGTCTCACTAAGTTGCGGAGTGCCTCACTAGGTAGCTGAGGCTGGCCGCGAACCCGGATCCTCCGGTCTCAGCCTCCCGAATACTGGGATTACAAGCATGTGCCACCACGCCCGGCTTAAAACAGTCTGGTATTTTAACGTATAGCCTATGCATATCCTCCCATAAACTGTAATATAAATCATCTCTAGATTACCTACAATACATAATACAGTGTAAATAGTTGTTACACTGCATTATTTAGGGAATAATACATGAAAAAAGTCCATTCATGTTCAGAATGGATACAACTATCATAGGCCTAACTACCACACAAACAAGAATCAAACAAGTGCTAGAAAGAGACTGAGAACCTGTCATACGGCAGAAGGGTATGCCTATACATCACTTCATTTGCATGGATTCAGCATAATGTTCAGCAAAGGACAAATTCTAGCTTTGCTTTTTGAAACTTTCTGAAAAAAAAATATACATATACGTATATATACATATATATATATATATATATATATATATATATATATATATATATATAGTATGTGGTGTTGGATGGTGCTGGGCTCAGATGCACTGTATCTCCAAGCTACACAGTTAGACTGATTTTTTTTGTATTTGGAAATAAGATCTAAGTTGCTGAGAGCCTCACTAAGTTGCTGAGGCTGGCTTTGAAACTGTGAGTCCTGTCTCAGCTTCCCAAACGCTGGGATTATGGGCATGCACCACCACCCCTAGCATGGAAATGTTTTTTCAAACATTTTTTGATCTGGAGTTAGTTGGATCTGACATGGATGTGGAACACATTGAAAAGGAGGGCTACCTCTATTTTGAAATGTAACATAATGATTAGGCAATCCATTTTATGAACCTACACGTCAACTGCTTTGGCTTGAAAGAATCACAGTTTGCTGTTTAATGCTAACATCTACATTCTGGAAACTCTAATGGTGTATTCAAGTTTATTTATTGACTAAAAATGATACTTGGTTTCATTTGTAGTGTTTTAAAATAAAGGATTTTAGAAAATCTGTAACTACCATTATTATAATTAATCTTCATTGCTTTCACTTTCAGAATTTAGATTTTAAAGAAACCAAGCATAAAATATATTTAAATCTAAACCTAAAACCAGGCATAAAATTTTAAAATAGACATTTTATGACTAAATTCAAGAATGGTCTATCTTAGGTTGATTATCTTCTCTCTCATAAATAATTATAACTCCCTAAAGACATGGAATTAGTCTAATATTGATGACTTTTCTTAAGTGACCAACACTGTACTTTTCAGGCTGTCTGGGCTCAGTGAATATTTTCTGACTTGAGTTTCCTAAGTACTATCATATTACCTTCAAAGAACATTTTGATTCAGTAGTTAGGGTAATGGCCACGTACTAGATGTTTTATGCTTTAGAAAATGGAAATGTCTAAACTATTATGTTCCAAGCTTAGTAAGATGAAAAGAATTTCCTGCCTAGTAAAGAACATTTTCCCCAATGAAATAATTGATTCTCATTGAAATTCATATTAAAAGAGTAGGAATTAGAGAATCAATCATGAGACTGGAATAGTCAAAAAGAGGCTGTTGAAAACACACTTGATTTACAGTGTTTGGAAGGAAAGTGAAAATTTATAGACAGGGCATTGTTTGGCTAATGTTTCCCCAGAGAGAGGACATTTACAGGGTACCCAAGGGTTATCAAGCTAGGCATCAATTAAGATGGGCTGGTATGCCAAGAAATTGTGATATGGCCGGTCATAACAGAACTTTAGAAGCTCTTCTCTGTTCTCCTGGAAGCAGAAGTAAGTTCCAAGACAGTCTGTGCTCTTGCTTTTGCCTAAGCATATCTGGACTGGGAAGTAGGATACTCAGTCTGTACTAGTATGGAAGATTTCACAAGCATGAACTGGCTCTAGAAGGTTCAGGAAAGTGTTCCAGTTACAATTTGAGCCATCTCACTTTTAAGCCACACCCAAAGAATTGCCAGAGTAAAGTATCCTTCAGAATCTAAACAATCTAACCTCCAAAAGACACCACATGAAGCAATTACATACTTTTCACTTTATAAGTGTCCATTCCAGTGTTTGGGTTTCCAAATTAAGTTTTTCTTCCTTCATTCATAGAAGCGAACTATTTGAATATCTATGGCACCATCTTTGAGGGAATAGAGCTAGTATATCTCTTATTGTTCCCCAGGTACTTTCTGGGGCTTTATACATACATAGATTGAGGGTTGTACATTTTCTCTCATATGTGGAAACTAAAGAGAAAATAAGAAAACAAAAAGGACTTCAGATATGATAAAAGAGACCAGTGAAATAGTGGAAAGAGGCTGGAGGAGGGAGGTGGGAAGGAGGAAAAGAGCTTGATGACAGAAACAGTTTGAATAAATAATGCTATGTTCACATATGAAGATATCACCACCAATCTCACTAACATGTATGTGAAGCGAGGAGAGGAGTTGAAGGGCTGGATCTGGAGGGAATCACACCATGTGCTGTGTGCATGTATTTTATCACATTGAACCTCACTATATATATAATTACAATGCACCAATGAATATATATTAAAATAATGCTTCAGCAATATATGACAATATTGCTAATGGTTTCTGTAGAATATACAGGGAGAGAAGAGGGATGGTGGGGTGGCGTGTCAAGGGAAGTACACAAAGAGCTATGTGCACCTGTGTTTGTATCACAGTGAATCTCATTATGAAATCTACTTGCAATGCACTAACACAAGTATAATAAAAAACCACCTCATTAGGATAATTTTAAAGCATACTGAGAAATAGAAAATGTACTATAAAAACATATAATCATGATTCAGATTCAATAATTTGTAACATTCTGCATTTTATGTTAATATAGATCTATGCTCTATAAGGATATCTATATCATTGTCTGTCTATATTTTAGCTAAATCATTTAAAATAATTTAAACATATCAAGATATTTCCTCAATTCTTCAGGATAAAAAGAAATGCACTCTCATATAATCAAAATAGCATTATCATACCTATTTTACAAAATTGACAGTAATTCTCTAATATCATCATATATCTTGCCCAAATTAAAACTTCCACAAATATCTGTTACAACTTTTGTTGTTTTTTTTTTTTTTTTTTTTTTTTGCGGTACTGGGGATTGAACTCAGGGGCATTCTACCTCCGAGCTATACCCCCAGCCCTATTTTTTTTTTATTCTTTATTTTGAAACCGAGTCTCACTAAGTTGCGGAGTGCCTCACTAGGTAGCTGAGGCTGGCCACGAACCCGGATCCTCCGGTCTCAGCCTCCCGAATGCTGGGATTACAAGCGTGCACCACCACGCCTGGCTGTTACAACTTTTGTTTTTCAAAATCAGAATTCAATAAAAAGGTATTCAATACACTTCTTCATTAGGTTTCTTATGATATCAAATGAGTTTGAGTTATTTTTCTTTTTGATTCAATGATGTGTATTTATGTAATAGATTTCAAGGAGATTTAGTTATTTTTGTTACTGTTATATTGTTATGATGTTTGAATTATCCTAATTTGGACTAAGCTGAACCATTTGGGATGGCTTCTGTGTTTTTTAATAACATAATTCCATAAGTCATTAAATATTTCCTAAAAGATTCAGCTGTCCCCGCCCTGACCTCTGTCTCCTTGCTTCTCAATCTAGAATTAGCCATTTCGTAAGGGTTCAGGTTCCTTAGTGTGGAGTGATATTAGAAAACAAAATCTGGGTGTGAGGTCTGGCGATTCCTACACAGAGCATTATTGTTTCTGGGCTTTTTCAGTAAAGAAGACTAGAAAAAAAATTTAAATAATAATTTCATTTGGTATTTTCAATGCAATAACTCTTACAGGGTTTTAATATTTTGATTTTTATACTTACACCTCTTTTCTGTTTTATTGCAACTCTTAGTTATTAAGCAAAACAATCATTATGGTAAAAATTTAGATAACTTCAAAGATCCTCATTACTTTTGTTCTTAATTTTTCAACACTGCAGAATACTTTAAGTTTATAGTAATCTTATTTATTTTAAATAATGCAATTCATAATAATAGGGACCTACATGCACACAGCATTTGCTGAGTTTTCCCCTGGCTCCCTTCCCCACTTCCCCCTTTCCCATATATGATATTAAGATTGGAATTGGTATTCTCACATTTGCATAACTTCAATGGAAGTAATTCCTTCATTAATTCTCTGTCCCCTCACCCTCTCCTAGACCACCTCCCTACTCCACTGGGGATTCTCCTCCATTATCTAAGGTCCTTTTTTTTATACCATTTACTTCCTAGAATCCACATATGAGAGAAAACATATGACTCTTCACTTTCTGTGATCCTTAAAATATTCATCTTTGAAAACAAATAGAGAAGTATGCCCTAATGTTATTTCAATGTGAATATCTATGTTTCGATAGGCTTGTAAGTATAGTACAGTATATTGAACTTCTCCAAGATAGGAGCGTGTCATATTTGATTTTTGTTTCTTTGGTTTTTGTTTTGTTTTTTACTCCCATGTGACACCCAGATTCTGGCACACAAATACTCTCCAATTGCTGCATAAATAAGAAGTCAGAATATGAAAAAAGAAAATTGCTTAGTCTTTGTTCACTGTCAAAGATACTATCTCCTTGGCTTCTTGATCCCTAGATAAAGAGAAGAAAAGTAACTTCATCTCCACTTCTCTGAGTTTTTACTTGAGAATGTCTTTTAGATTCGTCTCTTGCACTGGATTTACACAACTATTGCCATAGTCCAAACACTCAGCGCTATGTGCTTGTATTAAACCAGCACTTTCTGTCTATTCTTTCTATCGCTGGTATCTTCCTTTGTAATTTATCTTAGAAAAAATTATTTCTTTAAATTCTCTTTTTTTTGCTTGCTTATAAACATTTAAATAGCTTCTAGTTACAGTTAGTGTGACATGTCATTTAATTTGATTCTCTCAACCTTTTATTTCACATTTCTGTAACCTCTCACTACTTTTAAACCAAGATTTCTTGTTCCAAAGAAATATTTCATTTTAACACTTCATTCTCCATGCCTATTTCTTTGGTTCCTTTCTGATCTTTCAGTCAGTACTAATGTAAGGTCTTCCTATAATATTGACATGGTATTTTCTAGAGGTATCAGAAGTTATATATATACATATATATATAAATATACGTATATATATATACATATATATATATATATATATATATATATTTTTTTTTTTTTTTTTTTTTTTTTTTTTTGCAGTACTGGGGATTGAACTCAGGGGCATTCTACCTCCGAGATATACCCCCAGCCCCATTTTTATTCTTTATTTATTTATTTTTAGCTGTTTCTGCCACTTTAATAGAAATGGGCTCCCCATTACATAGATAAAAAATCTCCTGGTGTAACTTTAACAAATTCTTTTTTTTTCCATCTTTCCCTTATTTGGTGCATTGTAATCACACATCTTTGTTAGGTACAAGCTAGTATAGGTAAAGACATCCATGCACACATTTCTCATTTAACCCTTCCCCAATTCCCACCCCACTCCCTCCTCCTCCCTCCTTCTCAAGGTCAGTTTAGTGATTGACTTAGATGTGTTCATGAAAGTACATCATGCTCATTAGGGTGTCCCCCCTCCCCCCATCACCTTCCGTTAAGTCAAATTCTTTGCTCACCTAAGGATTCTTCTTCTTCATCTAGAGTCCCTCTTATGTCCCATTTTTTTCCTAGCTTCCACATATTAGGGAGAGCATTCGATTTTTAACTTTTTGTGACTGACTAATCTCACTTAACATAATGTTTTCCAGTTCCATCCATTTCCTTGCAAATAATATGATTTTGTTCTTCTTTATGGATGAGTACATTTCCATTGTGTACATATTCCATAGTTTTGTAATCCATTCATCTGTTGATGGACATCTTAGCTGGTTCCATAGTTTGGCAATTGTAAACTGTACAGCTATAAACATAGATACACATGCTTTGGTCTGATAGTTTGGTGTCCGTTCTTTTGGGTAGATACCCAGAAGTGGTATTGCTGGATCATATGGTAGGTTCATTCCCATTCGTCTGAGGATCCTCCATACTGTTTTCCAAAGTGGTTGCACTAATTTTCAATCCCACCAACAATGTATTAGAGTTCCCACTTCTCCACACCCTCGCCAGCATTTGTTGTTGTTTGTGTTTTTTATGAATTCCATTCTGATTGAAGTTAGGTGAAATCTCAAGGTAGTTTTGATTTGCATCTCTCTGATTGCTAGTGATGTGGAACATTTCCTCATATATTTATTGGCCATTTGTATTTCTTCTTTTGTGAAGTGTCTATGTAGATCCTTTTCCCATATTTTGATTGGGTTATTTGTTTTCTTAGCTGTGAGTTTCTTAAGTTCGCTGTATATCCTAGATATTAGTCCTCTATCAGAAGAGGAGCTGGCAAATTTTTTCTCCCACCCTGTGGACTCTCTGTTGAGGTTCTTGATAGTTTCCTTTGCTGCACAGAAGCTCTTTAGTTTAATGCAATCCCATGTATTGATCTTCCTTTGAGTTGCTTGTGTTTTTGAGGTCTTGTTGAGAAAGTTTTTACCTGTGCCTATGTATTGAAGTGTTGGGCCTATGCCCTCTTCAAGTAGCTACAAGGTCTCTGGCCTGACTTCCAGGTCTTTGATCCACCTGGAACTGACTCTTGTGTAGGGTGAGAAAGTGGGGTTTATTTCCATTTTCCTGTATATGGTTAACCAGCTTTGCCAACACCATTTGTTAAAGAGGCTATCTTTTTTCCAGTGTATGTTTTTGGCTCCTTTGTCAAAAATCAGTTGACTATAAGCACATGGGTCTGTTTCTGAATTCTTCTATTCTGCTCCATTGGTCTGTGTGTCTGTTTTTGTGCCAATACCATGCTGTTTTTATTACTGTGGCTTTGTAGTAAAGTTTGAAATAAGGTATTGTGATACCTCCTACATGGTTCTTATTACTACAAAGTGCTTTGGCTATCCTGGGCTTTTTGTTGTTCCAAATGAATTTAAGGACTGATTTTTCTATGTCTGTGAGGAGTGCCCTTGGTAATTTCATGGGTATTGCATTGAATCTGTAGATTACATTTGGGAAGATGGCCATTTTGATGATATTTATTCTGGTTATCCAAGAGCATGGAAAATCTTTCCATCTTCTAAGGTCTTCGTCGATTTCTTTCTTCAGCTTTTTGTAGTTTTCCTTATAGAGGTCTTTTACCTCTTTGGTTAGGTTTATCCCTAAGTATTTTATTTTTGGGGGTGCTATTGTGAGTGGGATTGTGTTCTGGATTTCTTTTTCAGTGGCTTTATGGTTGGCATACAGGAAAGCTTCTGATTTTTTAAGATTGATTTTGTATCCAGACACTTTGTTGAATTTGTTTATCAGTTCTATAAGTTTTGGCTGAATTTGTTGGGTCTTCTAGGTGTAATATCATGTCATCTGCAAAGAGGGATAGTTTTAGTTCTTCTTTCCCTATTTTTACCCCTTTGATTGCCTTCTCTTGCCTTATTGCTCTGGCTAGAGTCTCAAGTACTATGTTGAACAGAAGAGGTGATAATGGACATCCTCGTCTTGTTCCTGTTTTTAGTGGGAACTCTTGCAGTTTCTCTCCATTTAATATGATATTGGCTGTAGGCCTATTGTATATTGTCTCTATGATTTTGAGGTATGTTCCTTCTATTCCGATTCTCTGCAGTGCTTTTAGCATGAATGGATGTTGGATCTTGTCAAATGCTTTTTCAGCATCAATTGAGATGATCATGTGATTTTTGTCTTTGAGTTTGTTTATGTGGTGTATTACATGGATTATGTTTCGGATGTTGAACCAGCCTTGCATCCCTGGGATGAACCCGACTTGGTCATGTTGTATAATTTTCTTGATGTGGTTTTGAATGTGCATTGCTAGTATATTTTTTAGCACTTTTGCATCTAGGTTCATCAGTGATATAGGTCTATAGTTTTTTTTTTTTTCTTGAGCTGTCTTTATTTGTCTTTGGTATTAATGTGATGTTGGCTTCATAGAAAATGTTTGGGAGGATCCCATTTCTTTTGATTTCATGGAATAGTTTGAAGAATATTGGTATTAGTTCTTCCATAAATGTTTTATAAAATTCACTTGGTAAATCATCTGGCCCTGGACTTTGTTTGATGGTAAACTTTTTATTGCTGTTTTTTTCTCTGATTTTTATTGGTTGATTTAAGTTTTCTATATTTTCTTGACTCAACTTAGGAGGGTTGTATGTATCTAAAATATTGTTCATTTCTTCCAGATTTTCCATTTTGTTGCAGTATAGTTTTTAAAAATAGTTTCTGATGATCCTCTGTATTTCCGCACTGTCAGTGGTAATATCCCCTTTTTCATCTCTTATTTTGGTAATTTGGGTTGATTCTCTCTTTCTTTTGGTTAGGTTGGCCAATGGTTTATCTATCTTGTTTATTTTTTCTAGAAACCAGGTTTTGGTTTTGTTGATTTTTGTCTTTTTTTTATTCTCTATTTCATTAATTTCTGCTCTGATTTTCATGATTTCCTGTCTTCTACTGGCTTTGGGGTTGGACTGTTCTTGTTTTTCAAGGGCTTTGAGCTGTGTCATTAGGTTATTTATTTGGTGAGTTTTGTTCTTCTTATATGGGTAATCAGTGCTATAAATTTTCCTCTTAGTACTGCCTTTAAGCTGTCCTAGAGATTTTGATATGTTGTGTCTCTGTTTTCATTGGTTTCTAGGAATTTTTTAATTTCCCCCCTTACTTCTTCTATGACCCATTCTTCATTCAGCAATGTGGTGTTCAGTCTCCATGTGTTTACATGGTTACTATGCGTCTTCTTAGAGTTGATTTCTAATTTCACTCCATTGTGGTCTGAAAAGATGCAGGAAATTATGTTACACTTTTTGAATTTGCCAATGCTCTCTTTGTGGCCCAGAATGTGGTCTCTTTTGGAGAAGGTTCCATGCGCTGCTGAGAAAAATGTGAATTCAACTGTAGTTGGGTGAAATCTTCTGTATGTGTCTAACAAGTCTATTTGGTTTATGGTATTATTTAGGTCTGAAGCATCTTACTGACCTTTTTTTTAGAAGATCGGGCTAGTGATGTGAGAGGAGTGTTGAAATCTCCTAGTATTAGTATATTGGGATCTATGTGTGATTTTGTATCATGCAGAGTTTGTTTTATTAAAGTGGCTGCACCTATGTTTGGGACATAGATGTTGATAGTTGTTATTTCCTCTTGCTGAATTGTTCCTTTTACTAGTAAAAGGTGACCTTCTTTGTCTCTTTTGATGAACTTAGGCTTGAAATCTAATTTATCTGATATCATAGTTGCTACTCCTGCTTGTCTTTGAGTTCCATTGGCATGAATTACCTTACTCCAGCCCTTCACCTTTAGTTTGTGGGAATCTTTGTTTGTAAGGTGTGTTTCTTGCAGGCAGTGTATGGATGGGTTCTGGGTTTTGATCCATTTTCGCACCTTGTGCCTTTTTATTGGGGAGTTGAGACCATTTATATTCAGTGTGATTATTGATAGATTATTTTTTATTCCTAAAATTTTGGGTTTTGACTTCTGTTTGCAGTAGCATTTGTTCTTCTTTGCTTAGTTGTTTGCTTCCTGGAAATTATTGTTTCTCTGGTTCTGACGTTTACTTGTTAGTTCTTCTTTGTAGTTACTCTCTGAGTATTTTCTCTAGTGCTGGTTTGGAAGACATAAATTCTTTCAGTTTCTGTTTGTCATGGAAGGTTTTTATATCTCCGTCAATTTTGAGAGAGAGAGTTTTGCTGGGTAGGAGAATCTTGGCTGCAAGTTATTTTCTTTCAGAGTTTGGAATATGTTACTCCATCCTCTCCTGGCTTTCATGACTTGGTTTGGGAGGTCTGGAGTGATTCTAATTGGTTTGCCTCTAAATGTCACTTGGCCTTTTACTTTTGTTGCCTTTAGAATTCTTTCCTTAGCTTCTACATTAGTCAGCTTGATTATTATGTGGCATGGTGAACCTCTTCTTTGTTCTTGTCTAAAGGGTGTTCTGTATGTTTCCTGCACCTGTGTGTCAACATCCCTTTCTATGTTTTGAAAATTCTCTGATATTACTTCTTTGAAAAGGTTGTTTATTCCATTAGTTTCAACTTTTAATCCCTCTTCTATGCCTAGTATTCTTAGTTTAGCTCTTTTAAAATTGGCCCAGATCTCATTGATGTCGAATTCATAATTCATACTGTCGAATTTTTTTTTTATAGATTATGTATAATGGAATCATTTTTGGAATGGTCATCTTCTAGGAGTGATATTCTGTTTTCCATGTGGTCGAATCTATTGTTTATAGTTTGTATTGATGCCTTCACTTCTATTATTGCATCTTTCAAGGCTCCTCTATGATTCCTGCTCCAGGTGTCAGCTTCTTTGTTTATTTGTTCCTTTATTTCTTTCCAATTCTCTCTGCATTCTTTCTGGAAGTTTCATAACATTTCTAGTATTAAAGATCTGAATTGTTCTTCTGGTAAGCCCTGCCATTCAGTGTCATTGAGTTCTGTTATTGTGGGGTTGTGTTGATTCATTGTTTCTTTGGTATTTCTCCTTCCCATGGTTTCCCTGTTCTTAAATTTATAACTTTGCTGCTCTTGCATGCTTTCTCTGAATTTTTAGGTTTCTTATTTTTATTTTTCTCTCTGTGAATGGTATCTTATACTGAGTTACAATTACTCTGGTACTTCTTCTGCCTGCTCTTTTGGTGTTTTTGGTGGGTTTCAGATGTTGACTTCTGGGGTCTCACAAAAGCTAACAAAGCAACCAATCCTCTGAACAAACATACATAAATCAAAGCAATGCAAAGTGAAAACAGAGTAAAAATGAAACAAAACAAAACAAAAAACCCAGAAAACAAAAAAACATCAGCAAGATGCAAAATAAAAAACCCTGCAAGTTTGTAAGAACAGACCTGATTCAGCCTCTGTAGATCTTTTGGGTAGATCCCTGCTGCTGTGGGCGGCAGACAAAATGGTGGCTGTTACTGCTGCGCACACGCTGGCTCCCCCATTCTCCCTGGTCTGCTCTTTAGATTATGACCAACTGCCCCTGTTGCTTTACTCACTTTTATACTGCTTTGCTTCTCTTTCCTTCCGTCAAGAAGCTGCTCCTGCTGCCGTTTAGATTCAAGCTCAGCAGTGCAGTTATCTCTGCTCTGGCTCTGTAGGAAGAGGTGAGCTGGGATGGCCCTGTGCAGGTTTAAGCTGGTCGTACCATGCCTCTGGTCTCTGTCAAAAGTGCTTCAATATGCCGCCTGGCTAGGATGAGGAGGTCAGGAGTCACTCACTCCTCCTCTGGTTAGTGGGGATGCTGAAGGTTGTTATATATTTCTTTGTTAGTAGACCCCACTCTGGAGGCTAGCTCAATGGCCGCCGCCACTCAGCATCGTGGCACCGCGGCTGCATAGACAGGCTTCTTTGCCCTCCCTGGTTGGCCTTCCGGATTCTGATCAGCTGTATTTCAATTTTTGTAGTGTTATCACCTTTTTGTTGCTTTTTTTCTTCTGTCAAAAAGCTGCTTCTATGGCTGATTTGAATGGAGCTCAAAGTGCCTCTTGAGACATGTTTCACTCTGACGCCATCTTCCCAGAAGTTCTCAAAAGTTATATATTTTGAAAGACATTTGCTTATATTTTATACCATTTGCCACATTTATTGTGAATATAAAAGGAAAAGTCACTCTAAACCAATCACAACATGATACCAAGATACTCAGAAAGTGTTATATGTTGGAATATCCAGTTGATCTGAAGAAGGGAAAGCCTTGAGTTGAAAAAAAAGTTATGCTGACAATCCAGAGGGGAAAAAGAACTTATCCAAAGACTAGTACTACCGTGGAAAAAGTGAAGAATTTGGATAAAGTCATACAAATTGACTGTCTAGTTTCATCAGATCCTCAAAATAGCTACTGGGCTCAACTTTCTTTCTAATTGATACCATAAGGTTTTCTTTCTTTCTTTTTCCCATTTTTCTTTCTCCTTTTTTTTGTTGCACTTTTTGTAGAATCATAGAAAACAATTTGCTAATACACTCTTGCTCACACTAAAATTCATGGTGTTTCTCACCAGGGCTTTGAGTGTTTTCTTTGCATAGTATTTTTTATTTTTTTCTCAGCATTTAGCATTCACTTAATTAATCATATGTTTCTTGGAATAATTTTGGAGGGATTTATATGAAGCATAAACCTTGTATTCCAAAAGAAATTCTTCCATTCTCTCCTTAAATATTCATTCACTAATAGTCTTCCCTCATCCTTATAACAAGTGTGAGTTAAATTTTACCTAATACTAAAACATCATAACAAGATAAAATGATGTCTAAATTTATTTTTATATACTTCAGAACATTATGAAAGTATGCTGGGTAACCAAGAGTTGCATTAAAAAAACAGTTGATTACCTATATTTGATGATAATATTTAATAAGATATGTATAGATCCCTCTGAATTTTGAAAAGTATATTGTAAAAAGGTATTGTCTCTTCTCCAATGTTTTGACTGCTGTTTTATTTCATTGCAAAATATTCACTTTGGATAACAAGAGCTCTCAAATAGAATAACTAACATCAACTAAGAGAAAAACTAAACTATTGTAAATTTCAAAGAAAGTATATGCATACAGACTTTAACTGTAAACAAACTCTTCAACCTTATAAATTTCAAATAGATTCCATTGTTTTTTGTTCTGGGCAATATGTTATTGTGTATTTGAAGTGAAATTTATTTCATATGCAAATTATATTAAATATCTAATTTTTTTTTTTTTTTTTTTTTTTTTTTTTTTTGCGGTACTGGGGGTTGAACTCAGGGGCATTCTACCTCCGAGCTATACCCCCAGCCCTATTTTTTTATTCTTTATTTTGAAACCGAGTCTCACTAAATTGCGGAGTGCCTCACTAGGTAGCTGAGGCTGGCCGCGAACCCGGATCCTCCGGTCTCAGCCTCCCGAATGCTGGGAT